>JAOTIZ010046522.1:0-14007 GCA_027123425.1 Erythroxylum panamense
GATAGAAGAAGTGGAAAAATTGCTATAACTTTTCCTACAGATATCGGATTAAGGTGTTCTTTATATGGTTCGAAAGAGAACTGCAGGATCTACAACTTTCATGAAGACTTGAAGACAGATTCTATCATTAGAAGGGTCAAAAATGGAACAAAAGATAGGCTAGGTGAAAAAAACAGAAGAAGCAAAACATAGAAGAAGATGACGTCATCACAGAAGAAACAAAAAGGCAAAAGAAGCAAAACATAGAAGAAGATGACATCATCACAGAAGAAGCAAAACATAGAAGAAGAAAAACATAGAAGAAGCAAAACACAGAAGAAGATGACATAATCAAAGAAGAAACACAGAAGAAGATGGCATCATCACAGAAGAAGCAAAACACAGAAGAAGCGAAACACAGAAGAAACAAAACACAGAAGAAGATGATGTCATCACAAAAGAAATGCAGAAGAAGATGACATAATCACAGAAGAAGCAAAAAGGTAGAAGAAGAAAAACACAGAAGAAGCAAAAGGCAGAAGAAGCAAAACAAAGAAGAAGCAAAAATAGAAGATACAAAATATAGAAGAAGCGAAAAGACAAAAGATATATCTTCTTTTATAGGGCCATAACTTTCAGCATATAAGTCTAAAAATTTTATACTATACATTGTTGGAAATATAAAAGAAAGACCTACAACGTTCTAGAGGACACCTTTGCCCAAATCAGCCTAGATTAATCCAGATTTCCTCTCTTCCTTCTTTCATCCATAACTGAAAATGAGAAGGTCTTATTTAGGTTATTGGTCTTTTCATGTAGCCATCTTAAACAAATGAGAAGAGCCTCATTTATTGGCTTCTTTATAATTGATTAAATAATGAAGTGATGCATTGGATGCACATCACTTCTTTCTTTCATGATAATCAAAATTGAAAAGGAGAGTAAGAAGCGTTCTTGTATTTTTGACTCACTCTTTTTTCTCATGTATGCATAGTCGAAACATGAATGAGAAGAGTCTCATTTTTGGCTTCTTTCTTCTAAGAAAAATTTCCTCAAAATATTTCTTCTCCTTTCCACGAAAGGATCCTGTTAACCAAGTTGACCAAGAAGAACAAGTGGTAGATCGGATTGGTCAAGGATACAACAACAAGGAGAGGATACATTGACAAAGGAAAGGATACAAAAGAGTCAAAGCTATAGCAAGGATTTGGAGAGGATACAAAAGTAAGGAGTCAAACCTGTAGTAAGGAGTTGGTATATTTCTACCACCTTATTCTTATGTAAATTATTTTCCTTATACCGTATCATGTATGGTACAGGGTCGTGTTGATTTGGTTATATTATTTTCACTTCGTTTTGATTTTAAAAAGTTTTGAAATCTACCATTTTAGCCAAATCTTGCATGCTTTTGTTTTCGATCCAACATCATCTTTAGTGTGTACTACACTGAAGATGTCCCCTTAACCATCTTGGAGAGAAAAAGCAATCACAAAGTCTTGAACCTTTTAGACCTTGCTTGCTCATCAAAGAGCTCCCTAAGATGATAGATTATGATATGAGCATCTATAGCCTCGTGCTGCTTTTATAGCTTCGGTGACATAGTGGCTAGCATAATACAACTAGCCATCTCCTTCGTTCTTTAATCTTCTCCACGTTGGGTTGTTGTAAACCACAAAGATCAATGTAGACCATCTCTAATGCAAGTCCACACAAAGATAAAAGGATGAAACCTTACTAGGAGATGGCTAGAATTCTTTCTTTGTGCTAGCAAAGACAAGAACTTTTGTAAGAATTAGAGAGAAAAAGAGTGTGTGTGTTATAAAGAACCTTTCTTTCACTTGTGTCTTACATAAGATACGTGAAATCATCCTTATTTTCTACACCATTTGGCTTTCCATAACCCACATCACCAATGGAGAGTTATGGGAAGTTGATAATCATGAATAACATGCATTAATGGAAGTTATGGGAAGTTAATGACTATGAATAACATGCATTAATAGAAATTTTGGGAAGTTAATGACCATGAATAACATGCATTAATAGAAGTTTTGAGATGTTAATTAACAAATTGGAAACCAACAACACTTGTTTCTAATCCATTCCATGCAACATTTTCTATCACGATCGCATCGCGATATAATCCTAAAACACTCTCATATCTTGAATCACCATTCAAGACTATTTTACTCATCCTTCTGATTTCCTATGTGTGTGACACATTAGGTTCCCGGTTATATTGTCCACTTGAATTAACACTTAATTCAAGTAAGCCAAGAGTGGTATCTAGCATTATGTTATGACCCCAGTTGACCGAAAAGTTAGTGGTTTGACTACGGACCCTTCTATACGCAATGTTGCCATGCAATTCATCTTTTCACCATCTATACCCTATTTGGTTTAGAGTATGGTCAAAGTGTCAACTCGTACTAGACTAACTACATCACATCTAGTCCAAGTGATATTAGATCTTGTCCTGATGATCTCATTACTCTATGTATTATTAAAGACTCTCTTTATAACACATATCTTCTCTGGACAAAGACTCCCGAGTAATGACCTCAAAAAGAGGCCTTAGGTATTATCTCCTTCTATTAGGAGTGGTGAATCCTTTATTGGCTACTCAATTACCTTCGAATACCTCAAGCTATACCTAATCACCACCCTATGAGTAACCCCTGAAGGGCACTGATGAATGGAGTCAAAGCATAGGACTAGTATCCGAGATATCCTTGAGCACCTCAAGTCAAATGATACTTGTACCATTGCTATGATGAGACTATCATTGACACAGGAATAGAATATCCATATGATTGTCTTATAGTAGGTCAATATAATGTACTTACTACCCTTAGTAAGCATCCACATGTTAACTCTAAGACAACTTATGTATATAACTTATAAGATCTACTGCTTGATCCAATCAAGGAGTATAACATGTGCTAATCTATCCAGATTAATGATATCCCATCTCATTAATCCTATGACTAGGGAAAGTTTAGATGCTAATATAATTACACATGATAGGAATCTTATTAAATGATCTCATCATAATTTCCTCCATGCTATGTTTTGTGTCAAAGACTTCATTAAATCAATTTAAGATCAACATCAAATCTATAAACATATGAACATTGAAATAATTAAAAAATCCTTTATTAATCATAAAATGATTTGTACAATAAGTGCTAAATGTCATTGCCTTTAGAGCACTTCTCTAACAGTTATTTCTCACGCCTATGAGAGAATAGGTGAGAAATTGCCAAATCATTTAGGTTTTTGGTATAAAATCCTTCATTTTTGTGATGACAAGATATGAAAGAATAGGTGAGTTTCGGTGGAGAGAAAACAAGAGAGGTGTTTCCGCTAGCCTGAATTGTGAGGATAAGCTCTTCGCCACGAGAAGGCCCATATAGAGGTAGCTTCCCAACACTAGTTCTGAGGCAATATCGATGCTAACAACCTAGTTAAGCATTCCTTCCTTGTATTTGTTGTTTCTTTCTCTCTTTAGAAATTGTTTATGTTATCCAATGTGTATGGATTTGGGTATTATGAAAATATGATTTTAATGCATTCATTGGATCGTTTATTTACAAACTCATTGCTAGAATTTTGATATAATTTGTAATTGATATATTTGAAATTTATGTGTAGCGACTAATGATTCGTAATTATGAGGGATAACATATCCTAAGTTAAATAATGCATCGTATGTGATTGTTTCCTTGATTAATCAGTTTTCCTAATTTGTAATGCTACTACCCAATTGAATCCAAAGATCATATCCTAGGTTATTTGGTGGTTAGGTTTAATTAATAATTGTATCTTGATTGAACACTACCTAAGGGAAAAACTCAAGTTAATTAGTAACCCATGATTAATAGTTTTTAGGAGGGGTTTAAGAACAACATATCATCGAAATATGTTTAATTAGGGTATAGGCCGAGATAGAGCTAAAAAACTAGATTCCTAATGAATTCACCACTTTCATCACTTTACATGCTTTCTTTAATTTGTTTTTCTTGTTTTAGTTTCATTTTATTTTCTTATTTCAAACCAACCAAACCCCCCAAACCTAGATACCGATTAATTTCATTTCAATAACTTTACATACACTCTCTGTGGGATCGATCTAGACTCGGCACTACTATAGTAGTAGTCTAGTTTATTTTGACTAGTGTTATGACATATTGTCACAATGAATCAATCATAATGGAAATATACATAACAAAAATTAAATTAAAGTGAGAGTCTCAAGAGGTCTAACAATTGAATAAGAAAGCAAACAATATGTATGTTAAAAGCCTTCTTAATCTTTTCCATTCATTTTTTAGAGAGTGGTGGTGATTTTGTTATCTCCAATCATCAAGGCTAGGAGGCATTTTAGTTCCATAGCTCTGCTCCTCATCCCATTAGGGCATTGCTTTAAATGTTTTGCTATAATCCTTATCAATGTTGTCATCCCTCCATGAACCTATGTTACCAGATAAAGGTTCCATTGGAGACCACTTTGGGTGATCCCCATCAGCTCTAATTGTTGAATACCAACCTCGAGGGGCTTCTCTGTCATATAAAGGTAAGCTTGCTTTCAGCGTCTAAGCATTCTCCTTTACATTTTCCAAAGAATTTCAGAGCTCCACTTTTAAATCCCACTTAGATCTATGTTTTCGACCAGTCCTACTCATTTTTCTAGCAGCAGCACCACCGTTTAATTAAATGGAGTAGTCTGAACAAATTAAAACCAAAAGCAATCACATATCTAAATGAGATGGAACCTATGTTGTTAGCTTATTCTGCCTTTTACAAAGTTGATAACGGGAATTACAGACAAAATTAGCACTGTTATAGCAAGAATGAAACTTAAATACTCATAAACAACTTAAAGACCTATATTAAGGGAACAACATTTTCCTATGATGAAGTATCATTGCCTGTACATCTAAGAAGTTAGAAGAAAATGCTACAACCATGCGCCATCAAAATTTAATCATAATTTTAAAAAAAGAATGATGTTCAATGAATCAAAGACAAGAAATTGTGAAATTTTAATTAGGGGCAGTGGCTGATTATTCATGACTTAGAAATAAGAAGACTTGTTTAAATCCTTTTATGGATTTAGGAAGAGTTGCTTTTGATAATAAAGCCATGATTCTCATTTTATAAAGGTTAGACCTATACTAGTCCACCAATTTGAAGAAAAACCTAACAGAATAGAACCTCTCTCAGCTTATCACATATCATTGCATAAGATTGAAGCCCTATACAATATAACAGAAACTGTCTAACATAAAATCAACTTATGTGCTTTAAACTCCGAAACTGTTAAGTTAGAATTGAAATGCATAATGAAGCGAAGGAATGTAATTTTGCTTTGTTTTCAAAAGATCAATATTAGCCTTATCATTAACCTCCTATTTAGGAAATCTATGAAAAATTAAAGTTCCATTGTTAAGGACTTCCATAATCAAGGTAGACAAATGTGCCATTGCATTGAATAGTCTAATCTCAATCACATAAACCTTTAATTTCTAAAACATATGTATATTTTAAAAAACATAAAACATGCAAATAGAAGATCGATTCACAAACTCACAATGGATAAAATGATCAAACATGCAACTGAGTTGGCATTAACTAAAACAAGGTGGTGATCTAAACTAAGTAACAGAGACGGAAACCAAAACTCCCTATAACTATACTCTAAAACACTATTTTTGTACACTAGAGAGAAGTTATAATTGTCTTAATGATAATTCATAATAGGGACTAATTAAACAATAGCTTGACTAACCGCATTGTAAGTACAAAAGCCATATGCTAAGTTCACCATAGTTTTGACCAAACCAAACCAACAAGTAAAACAAGAGAAGCTAAAAATTAAACCGAACAATTCTTTAGCTGACTTGTCACACTTGTTATCGAAGCTTCAAATAGAAAAGTAATATCCAAATTCTCTATACAACCTTAGAGCTCAATAAGAGGATGATAACAAACAAAATTTGGATTTTCCTTTGTTCTATTTCATGAAAAATGTAATAAATCCAAAAGAAAAAAACCAAATGACCAAAAAAAGGAACTAGAATGACGAGATAGCTACAAACACTACACGTGTCCCAGTGTGGGACTAAAGCCAAAGTCTTTCGTAAGACTCAAATTCTAAGATTCCATGTTGATTGAGGACAATGAGTTATTGAACCCTTTATTTGATATGTTTTGATAGCTTAAAAAGCCTCATACTTTTGTAGCTTCACAATATTAAGAACTTGAACTTGGCGACGATGGAGATTCAAACAAGGTTTGTTCGAAGAAAAGAGAGCAATTTTGGATTTCCTTACTTCAAAGGGAAATGACCCTTGTACAAGTTCGCCAATAACTAGAGCTCTGACCAGCAATCAACTAGTGGGTGTGGTATGATTATGGTTGTAGTGGCAGTGGCGGTGGTGAGTGGAGTCTGAAATTGTGAGAGAGTAAATGCATAAATTTCAATATAAAGAACCAAGTTACGAAATTGTTTAAAGGGAGATGGACGAGCTTTTCTTGAATAAGCCAAAATATGGTAGGAAGGATAATTTTGTCCTCAATTTGTGACATTATTCTGTATATGTTTTTCAACCAAACAAAGTAATAACTTATTAGTAGGAATTGATGAGGAATGGAATAGTCATTCCACTCTACTAAACACCCTATAAGGGTGATTGCCATTCCATATTCTTCAAAGTCTATTTTAGTAGTGATAAAGCAAAAACAGGCAAGAGGGGGGTGAATTATATGCAATAAAAAATTAAAAGTACATTCAAATCAATAAGATCCTACTAAACAAAATAAATTTATAAATATAAGGGTCTATAAACTTTTGAAAGGACCCTATTAATGTTAAAAAGGAAAGGAGATTGTTAACCTTTAAAACGATAGGAGCTTGTTTAATTGAAAGGAGTCTACTAGTGCTTAAAACGAAAGGAGCCTGTTTAATTGATAAAAGATTGTTAATTTTCGAAAGAAACCTCTTGCGATATAAAAATAGAAGAAGGCTATTTTAAAACTACAGGAGCCTGTTGAAAAAATTAACTTATAATGTAAAAAAATTAAAAGAAACTAAGAGAGAGAAAATAATACAGTAGATTTATACTGGTTCAACTTATAACTAAGCCTAGGTTCAGTCCCCAAGTATCCAACTTGAGTATTTCACTATAAAAACAAGTAGTATGTTGATGAGCCTATTCAAGCTCATAAGTGTATATTTTTTAAAGTTCTTCAACCTTTCACACTAATAGTATTTTGCTAGTCTCTACAAGCTCTCAACAAGAAATGTATAAGGGATTTAATAATCTCTTTCAGTAGAGTGATATCACTTTCTAAAGCACAAAGAGTTTGATATAACTTTTAAGAATATTGATGCTCTAAGATATTTCACAAGTCTCAGGTCTATCTCTTGTGTATCGTATATTTTTCAAATGTAGTGGCTCTTCCTTAAGTAGAAAATTTCTTCAACTAGTTATTGCTTAATCTTCGAAATTTTCTAAAATCTTTGATATTTAGATGTTAAGAAGAACATTCTATTAAGGCTTCCGGAGTTAATTATTCGAATTAATTAGATCCTTCCAGATGTTATGAAACCATTTTAAAAAAGGTACGTTTATAAAGAATGTACCTTCAAGAAAGAAAACAATTATTCTATGGTTTTATGTACTTTTAAGAATTATAAGGAAATAATTCCGATTTTAAATTTGAAAAATTATATAGTTATCGTCAAAATTATTAGTCATAAACCTTGAGCTAACAAATAAGACTACGTACGATCCCTTGGATCTCATCAAACAATATATCCACTAATTGGTCCATCCGATTCACCAAATTTTGTATACGAGTATCTACTTCCCGATGCTTCATGATTGATTCGTGAATAAAGTCAACAAGCATATCTTCCAAAGTTGGCACATTAATTGGAGGTGCTTGGTGTTGTACATATCCAACTGGAGCACAATCATTCCATCCATAAGTATAAGAGTTGCTCCACTATGAATTGTAATTGTTCTCGTATATTGCACCTTGAGGTTGGTTGTACATTCTTGGTTGCTCCCATATATGAGATGGTGCTCAAAATTCATGCTTGTAGTGATAAGGCTTTGTAACAATTTTGAATTTTGATATAAAATATTTAACTTTTCAAAAAAAAATAATGGCATATTTAGGAGCACCATTATCATCATTCAACTAAGAGGGATAAAGCATAAGTAGAATACCTTTCTTTGGTATAAATGATTATCTTTATTGGGAAATTAGGATGAGATTCTTTTTAATGGCAGAAAGTATAGACTTATGGGAAATAGTTTTTAATGATCCCTTTATTCCAACAAAAATTGTAGATAACAAAAAATCTTACAAATTTAAGGAAGAATGGGAACCTTAAAATAAGATATTAGTTTCCTTGAATAGTAGGGCCATACACATCAAATTTTGTGCATTAGGAAGAAATGAATTGAATAGGGTCTCTACGTGTTAAACAACTCATGAAATTTTACATGCTTTAAAAGTTACATATGAGGGAACAATTAAGTAAAAGATAGCAAAGTAAGCATGCTAACGTATCAATATGAATTATTTCAAATAAATCACGTTGAAAGTATATATAGCATGTATACTATATTGATATTATTAATGCTCTCAAAGGTATTGGAAAGATACATAGTGATGCTTAAATGGAAAGAAAGTTGCTTAGGTCACTTTTAAAGACATGGGAAGCTAAAGTGATAACTATACAAGAATCCAAGGATTTAGCAACACTACCATTAAAGGAACTTGTTGGATCTCTACTCGTATAAAAATTAGGCTCCAAGACTCACAAGAAGAAATGAAACTCCTAACAAAAAATAATATAACATTTAAAGCCTCAAAGGAAGAATCAAAAGAAGATGAAGAGACATCAACTAGTGAAAGTAATGAAGAAGAAATTTGTTTAATCATTAAAATTTCAAAAAGTTCTTAAAGAAGAACTTCTTGAATTTTCTTGAAAAAGAAAGAACTTCAAGAATGGTAAAAATAATTTCAAAAATAAGTCCTTTAATATTACTTGCTTTGAATGTAGAAAACCTATCCATATAAAGTCATAGTTTCCTTAACTCAAAGATAATGAGAAGTATGAGAGAAATTATAAGAAGGACAAGAAGAAAGAAGTTAAAGCATCACCTTGTAATGAGATAGGTGATTTTTAAAGCAAGCATTCGAAAGAAGATATAACTTTTATGTGGTTTAATGCTAGGGATGATGATGAGGTAACATCCTATCCTAACTTGTGTGATAAGTGATATTCATTCAACTTATGATGAATTAGCTAAAAATTTAGAAATTATAGGTACGAAAAGGAAGAAATTTTCTTCCAACCTTAAAAAAAGATCAAAAGAACCTAGATGTATGAATGAGTGAAAATCGAAAAGATGAAAGCTAAATTGCATAGCATTGAAGCATAGAAAAATGTGATCATTGATGAAAATCATGAATTAGATGCAATAAGGAGTGAGAATGAAATATTGAAAATGGAGGTTGATTCCTGTAAAGACTCTTTGTCCAAGTTTAATAAAGGGAATAAAATATAAAAAATGTACTAAGAGCTCAAAATAATTCCAATGATAGGCATGGAATAGGATATAACTATGGAAATGAATGTGATCCTAAGACAACATTTATCGAGGGAAAATATTTGCTTAGTAAAAAATCACTGCTTATATGAAAAATGAGTATGGATTATCCACAACCAAGCATATATATGCGCATTCCACGTCTACTATGACTAATCCTTAAAGCAAGAACTATGCTTTCATGGATTAAAACTTAGGCATGGAGTTCGGTACTATCAAGGGAAGAATACGCGTAACTTCTATGATAAAATGAAAACCCCCTAAAACCCTTTTGGGCCTCCAATAAGCATACATCAAGGTTTCATTCATAGTTGGCATCACACAGATAATCATAAGAACATTTCACTACCCTAGAAGAACATTCACTAACTCAATGTCTAAAGGAAGATTCCATATTATTCATACACACAAAGAGCTCAAAGAAATGTATATATGTATCATCACTACGCATATAATATAATATGTCAATTTTGGGGAAAGTATGTGTTAGATTTTTTTTCTAAAATAAAGAATATCAAGCAAACCTTTAAAAGCATGGTTTGAAAAGAAGAAGGAACATAACAACCAAGGAAAGAGGCTTAATTGAGTTCCTAAAACACATTGATTGCCTTAATTTGTAATGATGTTAAAAAAGAAGGAGCAGAAGGTATATAGTGGAAATAGTAGTTATTAAATTGATTATTATTAAGGAGTTTATGCATTTTATCATGAAGAATCTAACCTTCTTGTCACTAAAAAATTCTATAAGATGTTGTTGTAGGATGTGGAGAATTTAGCTACCAAATAATTTTCAAAAGAGACAATTGTTAAACTAAGTAAGAAAATTGAGAAGGATGAGAAGCCTCTGATGGATTGGAAACTCAAGAAGAATTTGCATTCAAAAATCTTCTAAGTAATGTTCAACTTGAGGTAATTATTAGTTTAAAATTTAGAAATATATGATAACTTGCATTCGTGTATGAAATTGTGTGTAAACCTTTAGTGATGATTGTTTGTGTTTGAATTATATATAAGGAGTTTAATAATTATTTTTAAATTGTGAATATTACCTAGATATAGAGATTATTCTAAAATATAAGGACACTAAATTTATGTTAATTGGGTAATTATATAAACATCGAATAAGGATAAATTTTGCTCAATTGTTAGGTATGTTTAATGGAAATTCTATATGTTAAAGATCCCCTTTTATTGTCTTGATTGACTTTGTGTTTTTAAGTGCCTTTTAAATTTTTTTTGATAATTCTTGATTGATATTAATATAACCCATTAAGTGTTTTGAAGGTTAAATT
The DNA here is from genome assembly GCA_027123425.1 of Erythroxylum panamense. Classification (NCBI taxonomy): domain Eukaryota; kingdom Viridiplantae; phylum Streptophyta; class Magnoliopsida; order Malpighiales; family Erythroxylaceae; genus Erythroxylum; species Erythroxylum panamense. The sequence goes on from JAOTIZ010046522.1 coordinate 10,904, forward strand.
TTATTTTTAAACCTAGATTTTAGCTTTTCAGAACATACTGGTTAACCAATATCTTATTGTGGTTGTTCAGTGTAACCAAAAACCATATTTTCTACCTTTCTAATGAGTTTGTTCTTTCATCACTTGTTTGGTCGCACTGATAGCTACATTGGTCAACTAGTATCCTTTAATGGTTGACTAATGTCCATAATTTTGAGACTCCCTTCTTTGCTAAGAGTTTGGTTGCCATCCTTGGTGGATAGATAACCAACATAGGTTAACCAATATACTTCACCAGTTGACCAATAGATTGTATTTTATATCCAAACCAATTTTTGTTTCATGCCTCCACTACGTACTATTGGTTATCTTTGAAACACAAGCACTAGTCGACCAATTGAGGTATATAGTTGACCAATCCTCCTTTTTTAATATTTCTTTTGTCTTTTTTGTTCTTTTTTAATATTTTATGTTTATATTTTCCAAAAGCCTAAACAATTAACTCTTTTCCTTTAAAAAAGCATCCCCCATTACATAAAAAATCTAATTAGATTGCATCAAATTGAAAATTAATCATTCCTAAATTTCGTATTTGGGATTTTCAAATTTTTTAATTAAGATTTTTTTGAAATTGATGCCTTCATAGTTAAATTGGAAAAGAAGTCAATATTGTTTCTCGTTCAATTATATCAATACATCTTTAATTTTTTTCAAATATGGTGTTTTTGATACTTTTCATTTTTTCTATTTTCGAAAAATTAAGGTTTTATAAAATATATAGTCTTTTATAAAGTTAATTATTGGATATTACAATTAGGTTTTTATTTGTTACAATTCCAACCCTTAATCTTGTAAAAAACTTTCCATTGAATTGAATTTTTAACTTAGACATAATATGTAATGCCCCAACCTATGCCCTGGAAGTATTATAGCATTTAGGGTGTATTAAGAACTGAACATAATGAATTAAGTGCATCTAAGTATAGCAAGAGATATAATGGTACTTAACGTAAAAGACAAGGGTAAATGGATAATTTGTTCGCTTCAGTATGGACATACATACTTAGATGTGAAATATGTATGGAAATTTTTGATATGTTTGCTTGGATTTATGAATGTGATGTGAGGGAAATTGATAAAGGAAGTATTTCATAAGTAAATGGGATACTTTTGGTTAAATTGGATGTATTTTTATATTGCTCTTGTATGATAAGACCGAAGTTAGTTGATTTAGGATGTGTACCTCCCTAAATGGATATGTTCCACTAAACATATTTCAGTAATTTGGCCATATATTGGCCCATAGACCTCCAAATTAGATAATTTTAATTGGATATTAAAATAGAGACATAGATATAAAACTTTCATAAAGGAACCAAAATCTGATTCTACCTTTAAGAGTTTTGAATTCTATTTTGAAGTTGAGTTATGCTTGTATAACTCCTGATATAATTAACCAAATTGCATGAAATTTATTCCATTAGAAACTTAATAAATTGGGGAATGAAATAAATTGATAATATTTTAGGCTAATTTGGGAATTAAAGGAAGAAGAAAGACTAATATGTAGTTTTTCCTAAAGTCAACTCATAGACCAATAAGATTAAATCATGTGTCCAATAGTATTGTAACACATGTTCCAATAGAATTTTAACACATGGTCCAATAGAATTGTAACACATGGTCCAATGGGATTGTAACACTGGTCCAATAGGATTGTCACATATGGTCTAATGGGATTGAAACATGTGTTTAAGACTAGAAAATTCATAAAAAGGCATATAGAGAGGGGCGATGGATGAAAATTTGATGGATTAACTTCACATTTTTATCCTCTCCATTTCACCTTCTTCATCTTGTCATTTTTCACTTAGTGATTCAAGCAAACCTAAAGAGGAAGGGAAGGAAAAGCATTAGAAGAACTACTTTGCCAATTTTAAGGTGGTGGACTCCACTTAATTAATTTTTGTATTTGTGTATATTTTAATGTGTAAAAAGATTCATTTAGTCATGGAATGGTTGCTGGGATGATGCTTTGGTGCTATTTTGGTGTTATCTTGTGTAGAATTGGTTGAATATGACAAGAGATTATCGTGTAGAGGAATTTTATCTAGGGTTTGTTGAATCAGTCACATTGTTTGGGTCATAAAGCAAACTACATACCTCTAAACTGAGTGGTTTTAGTTTTGTATGAAAATAAGATATAGAAATATAAATCTTTAGAATAGAATCTGACTTAATTCTGGCTTTATGATGTTGGAAATTGAGATTGAAAATGGTGACCTGATGTTGGCCCTTTTTTGGAGAAGAGTGTGATATTTGGTCTATATCTCATGTTTTAGAAGTCCAAATGGCCTAATCTTTAGTGTTTCGAAAACTAGAGACACAGATGGACAAATTTTTAGAAGACCACAAAACCCAGTTCTGACCTTTTTTATAAGAATATTAAGGAACAACTAGACTCCAACATGTGATTTGTCCTTGGACTGATAGTTTGCCTATTTTTATACCACTTTGGGGTTTATCCCAAATTGCATTATTTTGAGTTTGTTTTCATTTTCGATTTTTACCAAATCTTATTTGAACCTTTTTTAAATATGTATGAAACCTTTCAAATACTTACAAATAAATGAAAAAGGACTTACCATGTGTGAATTGGGTGATTAAACATTGAAACTTAACATTGAACACAATGCATGCTAAAGGAAACTTATATATACATAAATGATTGGTATGCATATTTTTTGCTCGTATGTGTATAGTGTGATTTTGACACCCTTCTAATGATGGTAAGTTATGACTTACTTGTATGAACACAGGTACATATTTTATGACTTGAAATGTACATCATATAACTTGTCAATATATTAACTGTCAAATTGCAAATGGTTAAAGAAGACGTTACACTGCCTGCTTTATTTTCTTGGTGGTGGATAGATGAGCATTCCTATAGGGTTAAAGTGCAGCTGATACAGTTTGACACCATTGGTGTCCACAGTTCGATTGTTGGAACCCGTGTCTGAAGAGACCGGATCCCAACCGGAAAGAGGAAACCGAAAACAAACAGAATTCGGAATCGAATGCGAATCGAATCAAATACAAAGCGAACGAATTAATCAACCTGA
>JAOTIZ010046642.1:0-13993 GCA_027123425.1 Erythroxylum panamense
GATGGAAGAAGATGAGAGCTCCAATATGAGCCAAGAAATTTCGAATTTGGAGAAGATTAAGGTAAGAGAAGATTTTTTATCTTTGAATTTTTAAAGAGATTTTGGTTTAGATAGCTTGAGAATGGTATGAGTTTGTGATTTCTAAAGTTAATTTTAGTGATTATGCCCTATGTGATTTTCAATTTTGGATGTTTATTAATTAGAGATTTTGTCATGAATTAGGGAATTTAAGTGAGGCAATGGAGGAAGAGAGGCTTTGATCAAGTTCCAAGCATGGAATTAAGGTGGGTACCATGTTTATAATTTGATATAAGCTATGTATGTGTTTTCGAAAAATCAAGAAAGTGAAAGGGTTTTTAAATTATTATTTTCGAATGGTTAAATTCATTGTTTTAAATAATTTGATAAAATTGATGCAATTGAATGATTGTTTGATTGATTCGAAATTGTTGCAAAAATGTTGCATTCTGGGTGTGATTGAAATATTGTTATGTGACTTTTTAATTAAAAATGTGAATGACATTTGTATGAAATATGACAAGATATGAAAACTGAATTTTTGAAATGTGCCTTAGAGCAAATCTGTTTTCAAGTATAAACTATCTGTTATGTGAGTTTGATTAGGTCCCATAAATAGTCAAGTGCACTTATCTTGGCTTCGCCCGCCTGCTCGCTAGTAGCATTGGAGCTCCGTTAAGGACTCCCATAAGTTCACGAATACACCGGACCGCGATGCGGGAAGGTGTAGTACGTTCTGTTCATGACTGCACAGGACCACTATGCAGGAATGTGCAGTACGTTTTGTTTCTGGACCGACCCAAACTAAAATTTTGATGTGTTATATGCTTATGTGTGTTATAATGTGCTGCATTCATGTTTTGAAACTGTTCATGAATTGTGAAAAATTTGAGATTCTGGAGAAACAAACATTTGAGGTTTTCAACCATGAAAGTTTTGAAATTGATTATGAATGATTTGAAAAGTTGAAAAGTTTGAAAAATAAGCATTTTGCCAAATTTCTACTGTGAAATTTCCATAAAATGGCAAAAGTTTTTTTTAAAAATAATTTTTGCTTATTTTTATGTTATAAACATGTTATCCACAAGCTGTAAAGCTCGCACCCTTTCATCCCCATCTCTAGGTATCAAGAAGGAGACCGGATGAAAGAAAGTGATAACGTCTGTTCATTTGTATTTATGTTGTAGGGTTAAGTTCTTTGTTTGTAAGAATAATATTTTAGACTTTTGTGAGGGATTTTGGAATTATTATGTTCTTGTGTATTTTCAGATTTTGGAATGGATGTTGTATAGTGGCTTGAAAATGCCACTTTTGTTTGGTGATGTATTTCTTTTGGAATATGTAAATGAATTATGGATGTGTATATAGAATAGAAAAATGAATTATGGTTTTGTATATAAATTGCATATGATTATGAATGACATTGATTGTATTTGGATTCCGGACAGGAGATCCAATGATTCTGATTATTGATTAAGAATTATTGAAGTATTATAGGTATATAAATGTGTTTGTTTGTGTTGGGATTCCGGACAGGAGGTCCGATGAATTGTGTTGCTGGAATTGAGATATTGAAGTGCTTATTGTGTATGAATTGTGGGTATATAAATCATGTGTGTGATTTTATGGCAAAAGAAAAATAAATTGATAGTTATGTTTCGCATTTGAAGGATAGAAAAATTGAGGTTATGGAATTGATGAATTCCAAATTGAAAAAGTGTATTGCTTTGAATAAAGTTGAATAAAAATGAAAAAAAAATTATACCGTTTCGAATAGGGTTAGACCAAAAGTGTCTTATGGGTTTCCAACGCACGTTTTTTTAAGGTCCGCATATCGAATGTCGAAAATTTGTTTTAGTTTGATTGAACCGTTTGTTTGCTTTGATTCCGAGCTAATTCGATTCGCTTTGGATTCTTTCGCTTTTTGATCCGACTTTCGTCTACGTTTTTTTTTGCGTTTGGCCCATTTTCGTTTATGTTCCATTTTTTCAGATTTGATTCCTTCGCTTTTTGTTCCGCTTTCAATTTCTTTCACTTTCACCAAGTATAAGTTTGCACAAGTTTAATACATGTTTTCGATTTATGATTCTGAGTTTGGGTTCCGGAAACGAGACCCAACATCGTCTCCCTGGGTGGCATCGTCTCCCTCCTCAATGCATCATCTATCTCCTTCATCACAATGTCTCATTTGCCACCCTTCACCACCCTTCATCATCACAATTTTATGGTAAATCATTTGTTTTGTGTCGTGATGTCTACACTACATGTCCACTTTTGTTTTGTGTTCACTTTTATCTCAATATGCTGATCGTGTTTTTGTTTTGACTATCAATACAATTTTTCTTTTGTTGATTTATATGATGTTCATGTGTTATTGCTTAGGTTGCACATGGGAGGCAATCTCATATAGGGACAGATGTTCTTGCCTACCTTATATGTGGTCTCTTCTAGTTAATTTTTTATTTAGATGATTTAAGTTGGAAACAAATTATATGTATTAAGTAGAAAATTGACGGTGGAATTAAGGAATAAGCCACCTCGTAAAGTTGTTTGAAAATTCATGCATGTTGTTAAACTAACCGTGGGATTATATGCAATTTTGTTTGGAAATTCATTCATATTGTTAAGTTAGAAATTCATGCTTATTGTTTTGTTTATTCATTCTCAATAGTGTTTTTACACAACAACAATAGAAGGGACTGCCTTTAATTTATTTCTTTAAATTATAAGTTTCTCCATTTTAGAATTGATTATTCTTTACATAAATGTGTTCTTTTTCTTTCCATGAATCTAGTACAGAAACATAGAAACTTGGTAACATTTTGGTTAGTATTTGGAACATGGACTCTAAATCATTTACGAACACAAATCACGTTTTGGTTAGAATTTTGAACATGGACTCTGAATTTGAGACATGGTCATAATCTGGTTAAAATTTGAAACGTAGAAATTGGGTCACATTTCTCATATTTGAATTTACAAGCTTTACATTACTAATTTTTGGCACATGGATTCTAAATTGTGCGCTAATTCTTTCATTTCATTTTTTAATAAATGTATTCACCTTAAGCAATTTCTTAGACCAAGTCCTAGGTCAGCCAAATTTATATTGGTTGGGATATTACTACATTTGAGAATGTTAACATTGATTATGTCAGTAATAGTCAAGTATATGAGATGGGAAAGGATTTAGGGTAACGTCAAATTGATAAGGCATATTGCCTAGTTTTTATTTCAAAGCATGATTAAAAGTTATTGATTCAAAACAAAGTTGTATTAGGCTAGCAAACCTTATGCAGATTCATGGTTATATGTAACTTATAATTTAGACATACCTTTCCCTGCTCCTAACATATTACATATAATTAGAGGAGAGGACTATAGTAATGATGAACAAGTATAAATGTGGGTGAACAGGGTGAATATGTGGATGAAAATATGGAGGAACAACGTGTATATGCAAATGAACATATGATGAAAATATGGAGGAACAAGGTGCATATGCAAATGAACATATGAAGGAACATGGTGCACATATGGAAGAAAATATTGAGGAATAGGGTGCATATGTGGATGAATATGTTGGATATGTTTAATTAAACTTTTATATAGACATTCTAGGTGACCATCAATTAGTTGAAATTGAATCAACTGATGGTGGTAGTTTTAGTAATAGAGATGAATATCCTAGTGGAGGAGCCAGGTGAAGGTTTGCGTAGATCTAATTCAAGTGTTAGGCATAATCCTATAACTTTGGCAAAACTATAAAAGAATTTAAATATGTTGTCATCGATTATATAGTACTAACTAGTTTCAATGTAAGGTTAAAAAAGAGTGAAAGTAATCGGATCAAGGTTGGGAGTATTGATAAATGCCCTTAGGAATTGTATACTGGATATGACAAGAATAAAAGATGTTACAAAGTAAAAACTAATGAACCTAATCACATTATTTCACAACTAACAAACCAAGATTGGTCTCTAACGAATTCTTAATGAGACACTTCATAGATAGAATTTTTAAGAAGCCTAGTATCTGAACCAAAAAAATGGTCAAAGAGTGTAGAGAGAAACTCAATATTTTTATTAATTAAAACATGTGTAGAAGAACAAAGAGGAGATTAAAGAAAGAGAAATTAAAAAAATTATGTTAATGAATATAACCAATCCCATATCAACTATAGAGTTGCAACTATCAAGGAATCAAGAGAGTTCATTACTATAGGTAATGAAAAATGAAAATTTCATTAACTTATTAAGACTTCATTATTTTATGATGTACATCATAATAATATATTTTTATTTTGCTACAATTCAAAAGGTTATACATTTGTTTTGATTCCAAGAAAAGAATATGATAGCATTTAAGACCTACTTTTTGGGATTGAGGTTGCTTCCTTAAGATAAAAATTAAAGGCTAATTTTTTAGTATAATAGGTAAGGATGGAAAATGAGGAATGTATCCATTAGCCTGGGATCTATTGGAGGTAGAAAACACAAATTTATGAATTTATTAGCATATGATTTGGAATTGGACAATGGTGAAGATTTACTATCATATACAAATGCCTAATAGTTGACAATAATATGAATGAAACTTTTAATAGGTGGATCTTATAGGCTAGGGATAGACTAGTGATTAACATGCTTGAAATAATTAAAATCATGATGATGAAGAGGTATATAGATAGGAGACATTTTGTAGTTTGATGAACGTCAGATATTGCAATAAATATAGTGAAGAAGTTAGAGAAGAATAAATAAGAAGCAATGAAGTAGAGAATTGTCTTGAATGGAGAAAGTGCTTATGAAGTTTCAAGGGTAATGGGAAACATAATGTGAGGATTGGTAGATAACAAACATGTAGTTATCAACTGTTGGATCTATATAGATACCTATGCAAACATGTAATTAGTTCAATCTATCACTCAAAAGAGAAGGTTAAGACATTCATAGATTCATGTTATATAAAGGGTTGATTCCTAAGTTTTTATGACCATGTATTACAACCTGATAGGGGTGAAATTCTTTGGCCTTCAACTAATACAGAGGTGATACATCCTCCAAAAAAAGATTTATGCCATTAGATCGATAATTTCATGGAGGCACCAAAATTCGCTAAAGAAGCTACAAAATCCAAGCAAATTGTCTAAGAAATGACAAGTATAGAAATTGAGAAAATGTGATCACAAATCCACAAAATGCAATAAAGATAACTTAATCCTATACATTAAGGCTTCTTCATAGGTATGCATACCTTGTCTTAATCATTTGAATAAGGTTTTTAAGCCTTGCAGTAACTAATGTTTATCATTATCTTAATTAGGTTAATAGGCATCTACATAGGTATATAACCTTTCAATTTTTCAATCAATTATTATTAGCTTTAATAACTAATGAAATTGTTTTCATTATAAAAATGGTTAGGCTGTGTAAACAAAGTTGATGACAATACTATACTAAGTCAAGAAAGCAATATTGTAAGGAATGTGTTTTTTTAATCAAATTATCTTAGTTGAAATTTTTGGCGAATGTGGTTGTAATGTTTTTCTTCAATTTGCTAGCATGATACATCTGGACATGCCAGTAAAAGAAAGTTTGGAGAAGTTGATCCAAACACATTTAAATTATCATTTAAACTAAGGGGTTTAAGGCTCGAAGAAAACTTTAGTATTACTTCACAACAATTACAAGCTCAAGCAATCAAAAAAAGAACCTCATTAACACAATAATCCCAAGAACAAGTTTTGCAGTCAAGTATAAATAAAGGAAACATTGCCAATTAACAATGTCTCTAACTTTTTATATATATGTCCCATTGGTTTTTAGATGTATGTACTACTCACATATGTGAAATGGTGACAAATCTTTGTACTTATAAACAAACTATTTATATTGGGCATATCTTTTTTCACTTGACCAATATGAACAATTGAATCTTGAGAAACTTAATCAATGTCATGCATATTATTTGCCTTCAATTTATATAGGTTGAATTCTTCATTGTCTATTAGATTCATCTAGTAGTGTTCATTTTTCTTGATTAATTGATGCTTCATATAAGAAATAAACTTATTTGTAATAGGTGTGGGAATAAAGATTTTAACAAAAAGCTAGTTTTTCCTCTAATTCATGACCAAAAATAATTCTTATATAAATAATATAGTTGTACATTACATAATTCATATTTGATTATAATTCAATACACTTTCCCTATAACATAGATTAAAATAATAAGTATCATAACTAGAACAATTTCTATTACAATATCCACTAACATAAACTTCTTTGCTTTTTTCTCTTTTGGCAAACAATTAATATCTTTTTTATGAGCTTTATTTGTTCTTCAAACTCTGTAATTGTGCATGTTTCAAGTTTCAACCCCCCTCTTTTGACATTGATACTTGTTTCCTTAATTTTTGAATCACTTCAATGACTCCCTCAGTAAATTTGTCATTGTACTATTTGAAAAAGTTGCATCTCCCAACCTAAAATATTTTATTTCATTATATAAACTTTAAGATTTTTTAATCTAATAAAATTAAATTCTCCCTGGATAATTGGGGCATCAATAAAATCTCTGAGTAAAATTATGATCACTCCATGATGTCCTTACTAGGAATGTTAATCCACAATAGCAAATCATGTTTTCTATATTTGAACTATTGTTATAATTATAGATGATAAGGATTCCATCTGTATAGATTCCAAAGACTTTCAGCTTTAAATTATATACTAGCATAAGGAAAATATGAATAAAGATACATATATTAGATGGAGTTACAAATTAAATGGTGAATTTTAAACCCGTTAAAATGTAATGAGTATATGGTAAGAGTAAGAATATGTCTAAATGGGGTAAGTGAGATGTATTTGACTTTTAATACAAGAACCCACTCATTGAAATGTGACATATGTATGGATATCCTTTCTATTCTTTCTTTGGCTCAATTCATATCTAAGAATGTAAGTTCTGTTCAATGTCAGTTATTTATATCAACTAAAAACTACAACTAAATAATGGGGATGGAATTTTATTGATCATGACTTTCCTTTGAGTCCAAAAATCAACCAAGTGGAGGCCAGGCTAATACAAAAAATGACACCTAAATTCAATTCAACAAATTCATACCCTCTGTCTTTTCATCAAATGTTCCAAATTCTTATCCATAAGCTACAAAGTTTACAAAACTAAGACAAATTCTACATTTGCATATATATAATGATACTATAAGTGACAGGTCATGTGAGAAATTATCTAGTCTCATCCTAGTTTGGTGGGTAGTAGTTGAACCAACAAAAATAAAACATAATGACAATAAAAACAAAATAGAAAAACATTTATCCCCCATGACGTAGTGCAGCCTAGTAAAACAAACAATTAGGATGAATAGACAAATAAAACTAAGGCTAAACATGATGAAAGAAAAAACAAAAAAGCCAAAACATTTGCCTCTATGTATAGTGTAGCCCAACAAAAGCAAACAACTAGGATGAATAAACAAACAAAGCACGACCTAGATTACGATAAAAAAAAGCAGGCAACAAGTAGAGTATGAAGAGAAAAACAAAAATTGGATTACCATAGAACTGGGACGATGGTGTAGGGCAATGAAAGGGTTAAGAATGAGATGTTGCGATGAAGCAGGAAGACAATGCGACTTAAGGAGATGACATTTTCTAGGTTGGGGATTTAGGGATTAGGGATTTGATTTGGGATTTTTAAGTTTTAGGGTTACTTAGTTAATAGATTATTTAGTTTATTTAATAAAATTAATTAGTTTAATTAAGTTATTTAGTGATGTTAATTATATTTAGGGCTAAATAAATAAATGAGTCCAATATATTTTAATAATTTATTTTAAATAAATGGGTCCCACACTACCACATAAACGTCACAAGACAATATAAGACCCATAATAATATTAAAATATAATAATTTTTGTCACATAAGACTGATAGTGTTATGTCTCTGTCACCTTTTCTGTTAAGATAGAGTTCAATTTAAATGTTTCCAAAATGAAAGAGTTTAATTTGAATATTTCAAAATGTTAAGGTTTACTTTGTTGGCAGCGGTAAACCTTATGGTCTTTTTTGTCCTTTTTGTCTTACTTTATTTAGATTTCTTTGTTTTATTTTTATTTTTATCAAATTTATTTAATTATTAATGTTCACATAATAATAATTAAATATTAATAAAAAATAAATTAATTTTATCAATTGGTTAAATAATTATATTTTATTCTATTCTATTATAAATATTTATTAATAATATTTTATTTATAAATAAATATTTACTTATCAATATATATTTTAAGTATTAAAACTGATTTTATTTAGAATTCATGCATTTTAATTATTTTAAATTGAAAATATTTTCATAATTAATAAATTTAGAAATATTTTTAGAATTAAATTTAAAGTAATTATATCAATTAAATAATTAAAATATATTAATCATAATTCTTTTTATTAATTAATATTACTTTTTATAATTTTCATAAGTTATAAAAATATATTTTTATTAAATTTGAAAATAAAAATCCTTAAACGTGTACCTTTTATTATAATGCTAAGTTCATATTATATTCAACATTTCCTATCTACAAGGAATTTTAGAATTATTCATAGTTATTAAATTTATATCTAATAGATTTTAAACCAATTTTAGTTAATACAATTTTTACCAAAAAATTAATATTTTCTGTTAAGAAAAAGCAATTTGTGAAAGTGCTTGGCATAATATCAAATTAATGGTCTTGCTAATGCCTGACTATTGAACAATTAAAGGTAACATTATTAGAATAAAAAGCTAGTATCAAAGAATATAAAAAAATAAAATTACGAAATAACTTTATTTGAAATGATTAATACCAAAATTGATTGATAACAATTCTAGAAAATATGTGATAGTTAGGCATAATTTTCTACTTCTCTTTGGTAAAGTTTTTAATTAAAAAGATGTAGAATTTTAGTCTATGGTTGAACTAAGGGAGGCTTAAGAGGTCTCAATAATCTTTTCATTAGAAAAATGAGATAATATAGTTTAGAATTATCTCTCAACTAAAAATTAAGTTTTCTAAATTTTAAAGTCCTAAAAGATAAAGATTACACCTGACACCTATAGGATGTTCATAGTTTGTGGTAGTTTGTTGTTCCTTAAACATGTTAATCTCTTCCAGATCCTATCTGAAGTTTTATGATTAGTCTTTTGCAGTATTTGAGGTATCTAAGGGCCATAGGCACACATTACTACCAAAAAGGTAAGAGAATGAATAAGTTGTCAAAATCTTCAAAATTAATCTTTGATTTACTAAACTATTATAATAGTTGCAAAATCAGATAGAATCCAAAGAGAATTAAATGTTAGTTTATTAATTTCAGTAGACAAAATATAATAGGAGATATGATTAATTAACTAATAAACTAAAATTAATAAGAAATTAAAATAAATCAACTGAGTATAAAAATGACAAATTCAATTTTACTTAACTCTGATTCAAGGTTGGGATCTTATCTAATTGTAACTCTGATAACTAGTCTAAAAAGAATAAATTTTCACAACTCAAGCACTTAGTCTAAAATCTATTAGGATAGACATAGTAAATCTCAATTTTCCTAAATTAGTTTATTTAAACTTGGCATTCAAATCAAAATTTACTAGTAATTCATTAGGTATGACAACATTTTATATAAGCTAAATATTAGCAAAAACTATTTAATTTAGTTTCTTGTTTCTCATAAGTTAAAAATGTAAATAGATAAATAATCTACTTGCTACTTGTTACAATCATCCATGAAAATTACAGATCACTAAACTTATAGATAGTAATAGAATAATCAAACATCAAATAAATTTAGCAAATCATTCAATGTTAATTACTCATGGAATAGAAGAACAAAAAACATGAAATGGTTAAATTGAAATAAAATTTAGTTTTAGAAAAATACCTCCCTAATTTACGAATGGAGTTTTAATTCTCCTTGGATAAGAAAATTTAGATTTAGCCACTCATAGCTATTTTTCCACTCTAAAATAGAAGAAAGAAAATAAAGCAATTAAGAAGAAACTTGTTCTTCCCTCTTTGAAACTGTAGTCTATAAATATTCCAAATATAATGGTTGAAATAAATCAAAATTTCGGTAGAATAAGGCTCAATATAAAGCTTCCTAATTCAAATAAACTTCCTAAAGTGAGTCTGACTCTTAGATGTGATCTCATCTTATCATTTTCAACAATCTATCAACTGTCACTCCACCTATACAAAATTTATAGATTTAACAAATGATGCTCCAGTTAGATTTTACAAACTAATTTTGATCCAATCTCCACTTATGACCTCTTAAAATAAATTAAATATCATTTTTACTAATTAAACATCAAAATCATCCAAAACCAAGAAATAAGTGTAATTAATATGATTTAATCACATCTTATCAAATTCCCTCATACTGAGCTCTTGATTGTCCTCAAGCACACTTCAAGTAAATATATCAACATTCATCTCATCCTCTTTAATATTATCCAAAATATCTCAAAAATTAATATGTATTAAAGGCTTAGGCTAAAATAACAATCAAGAGAATAAACGCTCACAAGACAAATTTTTATAATGAAAACATAACATCTCATCATTTGTTTCAAACTTAAATGAAACAAAACTTAACACCCTCTCATAGATTTTACTCTATACACTCCAAGTATTTTAGGTTCATTAAACTTTTAAATCAAAACATAATAAGTTATTTCTATAGGCTTGTTTATAAATGATATTTTCACAACTAAAAAAATAAATTTAATGTATAAATCAAAGAGTCTTGATAAGGGTTGTAATGAGGCTTAGCTAAAGGTATAGGATAAAAGAAAAAGTCAAAGGAACCATAAAAACTGATCTATATAAGTTTCAACTCAAACTAGTTTGAAATTCAGTTGATTTAAATTGTATAACTATAATCAATTCATTCATTTTTTAATTAGAAATATTAAAGAAGAGACCTTTTAACTATACTTCTCCCCTATTCTACAAAGGTTGAGAAATCAAAACACTGTAACTTTAATAAACTAATAAATTTTTACTAAAGTAGTTAAAATCTTATGCAAATAAGCTTTATACAATATCTTCAATTTAGGGAATCAAAATTATTAAGAAAATTATCAAAAAGAAGGATAAACATGGCTTGTAATATGTATAATATGCAAGAAAAGAAATGTCAGGGCTCAAATTGGTTCTATAGGGGTAAAAATTAAGGTAGTTTTTTACGAGTAAAAAATGGTTATACCTAAGTGCCCTTATCATCTATATATATATATATTCACCAAAAATGTGGTATCAGAATAGATACAAAAACAAGTTCTAACATAAAGAAACCATGTTTGACAACACATAATAAAGAAAATAAATTGGTTTTAGGCTTAAAAGCTCCCACTAGTACCAAATTGCATCAAGTCCCATACATTTTCATTCAATAAAATTGATGAGATACTTTAAGTAATTTATAAAAAGACACTAATTATACTTGTCTCTCTCATACATTAAAACTCAAACAAAAAATATATCCTAGCTTAAGGACTATTTTTAAACAATAATTAAAAAAATAAGGTTGCCACAAGAAATAATCAACTTACATAAATCATAATATTCAAGATTCCAAGCACAAATCTCACATGTCACTAAAGAAAAATAAAGTCCTATTCTAACATGCTTTATACACTTTCTCTTCCCCACACCTAAGTCATACATTGCCCTAATATATATATAGGATGCTCACATTCATCAAAATTAATTAACACAAAATAAGTGAAAGAGTATAATACTCCTTTTAGTTGTGAATATATGAAACTAAATGCACTATAGTGTAGGTGGACATGGAACTGTTACCCCCATTTATCAAAGTAAAACATCCAAATTCCTCTTCATTTTATAAATTTTATACTTAAATCTCTCTAATTGAAGATTATACTAGCATCAAACTGATGATGTTAGAAGAAAGAAAGGTTTTTGAAAATCTGAATCGTCGTGCTTATGTGATGGTGAGCCTTCTTTAGGGAATTAGGTGACATAAATTAAACCCCCCCTTCTTTCTCTCGATCAACTTCATCCCATGTATTGCCTGAAGGTTTCATCTCAGAAATTACATGGATATCAGTGTTAGCAATACCAAGCAAGTTAAGTTTAATAGCCAAGAGAGTAATCAAAGAACCAAGACATAAATTCTTATTAAATGATATGGTAGTTTTAAACTGCATAGCTAACTAAGCACCTAAATTAACATGAACCCTATGTACTATACACCAAATAAAGAATAATTCAACTTTAGTCTATGTACAATTTTTAACCTTTCTCTTTGTCTTATTAAAAGCAAGAAAATGCTACAAATAAATCCATTTAAAGTTTTAGGAAAACTTTCATTAGATTGACTAGGAAGATACACATATGTGTCAAAAATAATTATTTTTTAGATTTTAAGAGTAGCATACCTTTATTTTCTCTCTTTACAATTGAAGGTAAGATGTTCGTGAAGGTCAGACTCAATAATAGCAAAATAGATGTACCCTTGGCTATCTGAACATGCTTCTAATTAGCATTAGTGGTCAGTACAATCTTTGAAAGTATTTTGTCCACTAAATTTTCCATAAATTTATCATATGTCACTATCCTCTTAGTATCCTTCATTCTCCCTATTGTTATGACTGCTACAAAAAGTTGATTAAAACAAAGCAAAAAGGAGAGCAATAAAATTGGTGAATAGAACATGACCAGATGAAGCAATAACTAGTGGAGATATATAAACGAAGAAACAAATCAACGGAGAAGTAGACATATGGAGAAAGTCAATAAGGGACTCTATTAACAACAAATAGAAACAAAATTGGAGAAGAGTAAATAGACACAGTAAAGTAGCAATTAGCAAAGATTAGTGTCAGAAATGACCTAATGGGAGGATAAACATTATTGACTGATCAAGAAGAGAAATAATGTGAAGAAGAAGGGACAGGAAGAAAACTAGTGTGGGAGGTGTAAGTCTCTAAAAAAATATAATTAAATTTTAAGATTTTATTTTAATTTAAACATAAAAAATTAATGAAAAAATATACAAATTTATTTTTAATTAAGAAAATATTTCCTATTCATTCTTTAAAAACTAGTTTACTAATATCTATAAGATGTGATCTCTCCTTATTCATTTCAGTAACCTAGAGCTTAAAGATTTTAATATTAAAATCTTAATTTGCTTAAGGTGCGATCTCCCCTAATTAACTTTAATAATTTGCACAAAAGACCAAATTCTTCACTTAAACCAAAAACAAAAACTACATAAATCAAGCAAATGAAACCCACAAATAACTAAAATGAAACTCATAAAAATTATCATATTAGGTTGCCTCCTAAATAACATAATTGTTTAACATTATTATTGTTAATGGAGTTTTTTCTTCTCAATCTTCTAAATATTGAAGAAGTGCCAAATTAATATCCCTTAAACTTGAGATCATTACATCTTTATGAAATTGTTTCAATTTATGACCATTTACCTTGAAGATCTTTTTAGTATCTAAACTCTTTATATATATGCACCATGATCAATCCAGTGAGAACGTGACTTATATGAAATGAGCTTTAATTGAGAATTACAAGAACACCTTCTTTCTGCCCTTAAATTGCCCTCAAAATCATATTATCATGGAACATTTTTAGTTTTCTTTTTATAAATTATTGAATTCTTATAAGCTTTGGACCTTAATTCTTTTAATTCTTACAACTGCAATTTCCTTACTTCCCTAACTTTGTTTAAATCCATCACACTTCCCAATAAGATTTACATTTAATCTCCATAGGTAAATGACAAAATTTACCAAAAACTAATCAATAAGGAGATTCTTATCACTATTTTATACTTTACTGATATGTGCTTAATTGTTGATATTTTTAATTATTTACACTTAGCGATTAATGATACAAAAATGCTTAAGATAC
>JAOTIZ010046736.1:0-13977 GCA_027123425.1 Erythroxylum panamense
ACCCCAACTCCCACCCAAAGAGGAAAGAAGAAAATAAAGAAACAGACGAACCGTAAAACTCTAAAAGATAACTAATAAGTTGTACTAATTCAGGTGTGCACGAGATTCCATCAGCAACAATAAATGAAATTATATTAGGGTTTTTGACATTGAGCCCAAATTTAAAACCTTTCAAGCTGACCCATAAACAAATTAAATGCATTACTAATAAAGACCATGTACAAATCCCTGAACTTGAGCTACCCAAAAGAAAAAATAAATCAGCAAACCTTAGCTAAAAATCAAAATTGGGTGACATAAGACAACTCGATATCAAGCAAAATGGAAACAGAATCACAGGTTAGGATTTGCAACGAAAGGGAAAAGGCAAACGAAAAAAGATACGGAAGAAGTTAGAAGACCTCAGCTGACGAAGAAGATCGAGGACGGAGACGGAGTAGATCGGGTGCTCTCTCTGTATCCTGAAAAGGGTATATTTCTATTGTCTTCAATCCTTCTGGGTTTGATGTTGTTGGTGTTGTTTACCAGATGATGGAACAGATAGAAGCAAAAGGTTTCGGTTTAGTTTTTGGGCAATCCTAATGCGCTTAGGGCTATTCAACTGCATGCCCTCTAAGCCCAAATTTAATTTCGCCTTCCTATTGCTTTTGTCTTTTCTTTTTCAACTTTTGACAATAATTATTAATTTATTTTATATATCAAGTATATAAATATCTGCAATTCTTTTACTTTGTGCATTGAGACCTAGTTTGGTAGACAATTAATTAACTATTTTTTTAGCTGATTGGTTATCTTCGGCCTGTTTGACACAACAAATATCTACAAAAGCTGTTTGGAGAGTAGCAAAAAACGCAGGCTGATTTAAGATAAACAGTCGAAGATGAACACGTTACTGATAGCCAGCGTTTTTATCCATCAACAAAATTCTAACTATAAAAAGTCAGTACCTTATTAAATTCTATTGCTAAGTTGTGTAATATTTTGCTATTTAAATTGTATTCTTAATTAAGTTACAATTAAGTATCACATGCGTTATATTTTTATTAGTTATAACATACAACAATTTTTAGTAAGTAGGAAAGCCTAACTGAAAATCCTAAATACCTACATTTTAGGAACAATGTTTGTTTTTATAATTGTTTTATGCAGTTATAGGTTAGAAATAAAATATTGACCTTAAACGAAAGTAAAAATAGAAAGAGTTGCATAAATGTTTTATAGATAATAAGACTGTACAGGTGAACATGACTTCTCTAAATTCTAAATTCTTATAAGAATATTCAACGAAATACTAAGATATATAATATTCATACCTTTATGATTTTTTTAAAGTCATGTCCTCATAAGTTATTTTACACATAAACAGCTATTTTTACCAAACATCTCTAACAAAAAGCTTATGCAATATGTTGGTTAAATCAGCTAATATAATCAATTATCAGCTAACAGCTGACAGAATCAGTTGATTGCCAAATAGAACCTAAATCGGGTTACCCAATAGATGGAAGGTAACTGATTATAAAATAAATAAAAATATCACTTCTTACAGTATAACACTAATCATTTAAATGGTTTCTTTTTTTTTTGAAACGGAAAAACCCGCAGTCACTATTATTTGGATGTACACTGGTAAACCTCTAGATTGACACAATAGCCTGCAAATCATATCAACCAGGTGCTCCGCACTAGGCAATCCCTATACAACAGGCTCGATCGAGAGAGCATAGGTACGACGAATCGAACACAGGATCTTTTGGCCTCATATCCTTCCACTCTACCAACTCGATCACCCCCTAGGGGGCAGTTTCCATTTCTTATTATTTCTTATTAGCTCGAATATCAAATATGAATTTGGTATTAAATTTGGTTATGTTAAAATTATAAAATGGTTCTTCAATCATATTATTGTACATAATTTTTAAAATATATGATAATATAATAAAAATATGTATTTCATCGATATCATATTTTAATATAAACACATTTAAATGTATACCTACAAAATGGGCTAATTTGCATCAATTTAAATGTTTAAGGTTTGTTTAACATTAAAGGACTTAATTAACCTTTTTAAATAATTTTGTCTAATTGGATACCTTTTCCTTTTTAATTTTTGACTAAAAAATTTCTTTATTGTTCTCATTAAAGAGAAAGGAGATAGAGAAAAGGTGATAGAAAGTTATGTATTTTGGTATGTGTATTCAAATATACAATATGGGTATTTATACATACTGGATGAGTCAAAATAAATTACAAAAATCAAGGTAGTGTTTACATACATGGTTCTAAGGCTTAATTAAAACTAAATCAATGTAGAATGTTGACGTCTAATGATATATGTTAGCACCAAGGTATCACGGAAGATGAGAGTTTGAGTTTGGAAACAAGATTTATAAAATGCCAAGGTGGAAATGACTTTGTGAAGATATTGGCAATACAAGAATGTGATGAGTTAGGAACAAGTTGTATGGTGCCTTAGAGAATATTATTTCAAATAAGACGGCAATCGATTTTGATGTTTTTAGTTCATTTATAAAAGATACCCTTATGAGCAATTTGCATGGCACTATGGTTATTACAATAGAAAGGAATTGCACATAAGAAAGGTACACTCATATGTTGAAGCAACCATCGTAACTAGAGGAGTTCAGAGGTAGTATCAGCAAGAGCTCTATATTTGGCTTTTGTACTAGAGCAGGAGACAATTGTTTGTCCCTTATTGCATAATAAAATGAGAGTTGTCCCTAGAAAGAAACATTAACTAGTAGTGGATCAACAATTCGTTAAGTCTCCAACCCAATTAGCATCAAAATAGACTTGTAGCTCCAATATGAAAGAGTAGCAAAAATGAAGGTTATAAAACAAAGTACCTCTAATGTAACTCAACATACGAAAACAGTAAAGGAGTGGTATGAGGTGCCGATATGAACTGTTTCATGATGTAAACAGTAGGGGCAATATCTAGATGAGAGATAAGAAGCCAACTAATTGACAACAAAACATACCATTACTAAGTATATTCCCATCAATAGTAGAAAGGTGATCAGTGGAGTCAAGTGGAGTGTTAGTTATCTTAGTCCTAATGATGCCAACTCAAGAGATGAGGTTAGTAGCATACGATGGGTAGTTCCGACATGAAGAAAAGGTCTTGTGATAATTCGAATTATGAGAGAGTTAGACCGTGAAGGTCGATAAGCAAATATGGAAGGTGTTGCAGGAGAAACTTTGTTGGTACAAAGTCGTTGCCTAAGATTAAGAGGGGTAATAATATGCGACTTTGACCCTATCTTTCTATTCTAGGTTTATCAAAGGGTACCTCAAGAGCTACAAGATAGCTACCTAGGTATTTCATCTCAAATTATTGATGGAGAAAGGACTTAAGAGTAGAGATACTCTATGTATCATCAATAGTTATCATCATATCATCCACATAGAGAAGAAGAAGAGTGCATCCTTGATCTATTTTGCGAAGAAGCATGGCATGATAATAAGAGTTGGACTGGAACCTAAGATGTCTAATAAGGAACTAAATTTTGCAAACCAAGCTCAAGAAGCTTGTTTTTGTCCATACAAGGCTTTGTTGAGATAACAAACTTTATTGGAAGGATGAACATACCTCGAAGGAGGTTGCATATACACTTCTTTTATAAGATCTCTAGTAAGAAAGACATTCTTGCCATCAATTTGCAATAGACGCCATCTTTTACTAATAGCAACAATAATGAAACTACAAACTGAATCACCCAGACTATAGGAGTGAAGGTCTTCTTATAATTAATACTATATTCTTGAATGAATCCATTAACAATGAGACATGCTTTGTATCTTTCTACTGATACATTCACTCGATTATTGATTTTATAGACCTAACCATCAACTTATTTATCTAGAGGTAAGTCAACTAAGTTCTAAGTATTTGTGCAAGTAAGTGTCTATAGTTCTTTTGACATTGCTTGCTACTATAAAGGGTTTGAATTGGCCTCATGATAGGTGCGAGATTCATATAGAGAGATAATAGTGGAATAAATATGGAAATAATGAATACAAATAGAAGATTAATGCAAACGATCAATATAACGAAGCATTAGCAGTCGAGGAAGAGATCTAATGAGAGATGGTCATTTGGAGGATTTGGTGGATTTAGAGTTAGAGAAATGCAGTGGGATCATATGTAGGTAGAGTCAAACTGCATAGGCTACTGGAAGAATCTACAAGAGAAATGTCAACAAAAAGATATATGGTAGGATCAAAGAATAATTGACGTGGGGGTTCATTAACTCAGAGCTTTGAAAGAGTAAAAAACATCTTACGTTCCTAAAAAGTTACATGACAAAAGATACAAAACCTTTATGATAAGGTATCCTAATATTTGTACCCTTTATTTTCTATGCCATATCCTAAGAAACATCATAGTCATGCTTGATGTTTTGGTTTGGTGTACTCATGAACTTGTAAGAGAACAAAATTAAGCATAACAAAATTTTTTAAGAGTTTGATCATTAAGAGTATAATTAAATAGGCATTCATATAGAGAGATGTCATTTATAATA
This sequence comes from Erythroxylum panamense, assembly GCA_027123425.1. NCBI lineage: Eukaryota > Viridiplantae > Streptophyta > Magnoliopsida > Malpighiales > Erythroxylaceae > Erythroxylum > Erythroxylum panamense. The sequence goes on from JAOTIZ010046736.1 coordinate 4,551, forward strand.
GGAGAAGGGATATTATTTAATGTATAAATAGTGGTAAGAGCTACTTCTCTCTAAAAGGTTTATGGATAAGAAGAAAATATAAGGAGGGATCAAACAATATAAAGAATGTGTCTAGTTTTCTGTTATGTTTGACTATTTTGTTGAGAGGTGCTTGGACAAAATCTTTAGATAATAATAACTTGTTGAGTAAGAAATTAGGTGAAATTTGCATCTCTATATTCCATGGCATTATCAGTGTTAAGTATTTTAATCTTTTAAGAAAATAGACTTTAAATCATATTGGCAAAATGAGAGTAAATAAAAAATAATTCAGACTTATGGCGTATGAGATCAATCTATGTACAAAAAGAAAAATCATCAACAAAGATCATATAATATCTTAAACCACCCATTCATGAGGAGTAGGACATCAAATATCAGAAGGAATCATATAAAAATGTGCTAAAAAATGGAATCATTAAGAGAAAAAGATAAAGTATGACTTTTAGAAAGCTAACATGGGATGCATGTATAGTTTTCAATTTATGGGAACCTAAAGAACCACTAGAAATTAAAAATTCTAATATAGTAGGAGAAATATGACCAAACAAGAATGGAAAAGATGAGAAGTGACAACCTCAATAATAATTTTGGACGGAAGATGTAGGGAGGTAAGCTCAAATAGCCATCCAAGCTTACGCCTTGTCCTAAGGATTTCATCGGTCTACGGATCCTATACAATACAACCATTAATTTAAAAAGATAAATAAAAACCAAGTTCACATAATTTGTCAATAGAAATGAGATTTAAGGACATTTTTGAAACAAGAAAAGTATCAACAAAGCTAATTTAGGTACTTAAGTAGTGCTTATAATTTGAACATGTATAGTGGAATTGTCAACAGTATAAACAATTTATGGAACATATGGTGTTTGTGGAGATGTAATAATAGAAGAATAAGAGGTTATATGATTGCATTCGGCAGAATCAAAGTACCATGATGATGAAGTACTTGATGTGATAGATAAGGCAAATGAGGAGATAGTACTAGAATCAAATTGAAGTTGCAAGAAAAGGGCATGAAGATCTTTTAAGGAGAATTTATGAGAGGTGCTTTCTATTGAACCCTTTATAATAGTAGCAGTAGAAGCAGACTAAGAAGACTTGGGAGAGTTACCATGGCCAATTTTCTATATGAGTTTCCAATATTTAAAGATGTGATGTTTAGGCTTTTTGCAGTAGTTGTAAGAACCCGTATAAAACTTCTTAGCCAAGTGAAATGTTTGAGGGGATAATATTAGTTACAAGAATGACACCAATAGGTGGAACAGACTTTTGTGTGTATAGTGTATTAAGTTAGCTCTCTTGATAAGCACCTTGACGACAATATTAAGGTTTGATAGAGATGCTCGATGGAGAAGGGGGTTGCAGATGAGTTTAAACTCATCTTGTAGAGACATCAATAAATGCCAGATATATTGGCCATCAAGAATATTCACATAGATAGTAACAACATTAGTATTAGACTAGGTAAGATTTCTAAGAGCTAGGGATGAGAGTATGGAATAGGTCCAGCTTGGCCTGAAGTCAATGATCAAGCTTGGGTAAACCAGGCCTTGGACTGGGCCTTGGGCCTAAAAACTTAGAAAAATTACAAGTTGACGCTAGACATTTCTTAAAAGTTAAACGATGTCATTTTTCTGGATATATTTTGTAATCTGACAAGGCTAAAACATTGTAGTTTTATGCTAAGAGTGTAAAATGATGCCATTTTATTATGAGTTAAAATATAAAAAATAAGTCTAAAATGGTGTTGTCTTGTAAAATGATGTCTTTTTACTCTAGGTTAACTTCTAATTTTTTTCCCTCCCTCTCCCTAGCACTACCGTCTCCTTCTTTGCTTCTAGCTTCCTCCTTTGTTAGTTTCATCTTTTTTGCCTGAATCTTCTTTGTTTAAGTCTCTGTCACTCTCTATTGATCTCTGTCACCACACTGTAGTCCCGAGGCCTGCAACTCTTACCAGTCACCTTTTACATAGCACAATCACTCTTTTCTCCTTTATCTTCTTCGCAACCCACCAAGGTAAGTTGTACATCCCAATAGCCCATATTAGGGGCTAGGCCCGAAATAGTGTATACTGAGAAATTAGAAGTGCATTTCATTCATCATATGGCATAACATGTGAATATTTATTTTTGGCTCATTAAAATAATTTTACATACATTCATTGACATTTTTTGGGTATAATTGATTTATAAATGCTATTAAAATGTGAATTATGGATTATTTGTGTTGAAAATTTATTTAGAGAGTATTATGACTATTTCAAAATTTTTGGTGAGAGAATTTTAAATTTTTTTGGGTATTTTAGACAACAAAAAAATAGAATAAGAGACAAATGGGAGGATGACACATGGCCCACATGCAGGGGTTCCATGTGTCATTGAGTTATCTACCCATGTAATCATTTTGTTTGAAGAAAAATTTATGTAGCTCACATCTCTTCTTCACTACCGAAAACAGGAACACTAAAACACTTTTCCTTGTTCTTTTCATCCATCACCGAAACTACTTGTTATGCATGTTTGTGTATTTCACTTCCAACTCTCAACTATTGAAGAACTAGCTGATTACAAGTTTGTGTTGATGTTTGTTTGCTTAACAGGATTAGAAAATCTGGAATTTATGAGCTGGAATCTTACTAAGTCAGGTAAGTTTTTCTTGAATAACATTTGATGATGTTTAAATGTTTTGTACATGGGTTCATGCATGAGTGATATGGGAAGAAATAACTTCAGTAGTGAGAATGAAGAAGTACAAAAACATGGAGAAAAATGCAAAAAATAAGAAATATGTGTGAGGGATGTTAGTTTTGATGTTTATGTTTAAATCTTGGATTTTTAAATTGTTTGTGTTGAGATGAGCTAAGATGAAAGTTTATGAAGTTGTTAACTTCAGAAAGATGTGAAAATAGGTTATGGATTCTGTTGAGTAAATTGCAGTAGAGATAGGAAGAAGAAGGTGATGGTTTGCGTGTATGATTTTAGTTTTGAAGTGTGAATATGAACTAGAGAATTTTTATTGAACAACTTTAAGTCTTTTGGCTATAACTTTTCCATCCGACCTTCAAATGACTTGAAACTTAAACCAAAAGATTCCTAATACATTGTTCTTCCTCTCCATGAAAATTTAGGGCCATCTGAATTCGTTCAGGAAAGATTTGATTAATGGATTTAGGATGAAAATGAGGAAATGTGCTGGAATGTTATGAACTGGAGAACTTTCACTGAACATGCTTCGGTATTTTGATTATATCTTGATCAATAGATCTCCAAATAAGATGATTATTGATTTAAATTGAACTAGAGACATTTGGATAAAATTTTTAAGAAGAAATTTAGCTTTCAAGTGGTATAAAGTTTGTAAGTTTTGGATATTGGAATTGAGAGATATGAGTTGTACAATTTGAATGCATAATCATACCCTAGTCAAAATTTCAAATGTACTCAATCTGTAGTATTTTGAGTATAAATCATAGAATAATGAACCAAATTGTATGATATTGGTGTCATTAGAAACTTTAGGCATATGGAAACAATTGTTTAGAAGGAAGTGTTATAGAAATACACCATTTTCCTTGTTCTATTGATCATGTAAAGTAGACCTAAAAATCTGTGTTGATAAGAAAGTTGGAATAGCTAACGAGTATGAATTTTGACACATTTGGAATACAATTGATCTTTGCATTGTTTTATTATAGAAGTATACCCAGGCATATGTCATTAAACATGTATGTTACATGATATATTTATAAAAATGCATATTTAGTTACATGAACAATGTGGTAACATGAAATTGTATTTGATTGCATATAGAAGAGTAAGTAGAGCGACAGCTTCCAGATATTGCCGGAACTTCAAAGCAATAAGCAAAAAGGGAGCAATTGTGAGTAACCGAAGATGGTCTCTCCTTGATTTGTTTTTTTTATTACTGAATTGAATTTGATATTAACGAATGTGTATTGAATTCTGGACAATAATTATCTGAGGAATTTGATGTGTGTAAACGTCATTGAAAATGCTACTTATATGTGAACGAGAATAACTAATTGAATTTGATATGTACTAGTTGTGTTTTGAATTTTGGACATGAATTGTTCGAGGAGTTTTGATGCATGATTAAAACATTAGAAGTGCTACATGAATATGAATGAGATTGACTAATTGATTCTCAACTTCAATGTTGAATGTCGGACCTAGTCTGATGATTATTGTGACTGAAAAAGTGAATGTGATACTTGAAATTGAGGAATGCATTTCATTCCAATGCATGAAATATAAAGACAGTTGTGACTGATGTTCCAGTGAAAAATAGCTTAAAGTTCTGATATTTGTGATTAAAGCCTAAGGCTCAATGTGTTCAAAGAGCCCTATATCCCCAACAGATAAGGGACAATATGAAAGAGCTTGGTATCCATAACAGATACGAGACAGTGAAAAAGGCTCTCAGTCACAACAATAAAATAAATGAAATCGAGTTTCACAACATTGCACACACATATGACCTAAATAAATTGAATGATTGCAATGTTTTGAGAACTTTGTGTATGAAATATGTGATAATTTTTCAATGTGTATGTTATGCAAAATTGTAATGAAATGATGAAATGATGAAATGTTTGAATTTTGTTTTTGAAATATGACAAATGTGATCAGGTGTTATGTGATATTACTTGATAAAAATCAAATTGATGTGAATTACATGATAACATATTTTTTTTATACGATATGAATTGGGTGAACCATCAAGGATGGTTACTTCACTGAGTTCGCAAAACTTACCAAAATTACAACGTGATTTTTTAGGTTCAGAGGAGATATCCAATTAGGCCAATTAGAGTATAGTCACTAAAATCAGATACGGACTAAGGGTCGAGATCAGTTTACACCTGCATATGTCTTCAGTAATTTTATTTTTGAATTATATTTTCACAAATATTATGAAATGTATGTGTGTAAATTTTAAAGTGTAACATCAATTGTGGCGAGTGATGTTTGTAAATGAAATAGACCCAAATGACAACTGGGATTTCGATGATATGTATAATGAGAGTTGTAACTCTTGTGATTGAAAAAGTATATAATAAAGAGGGCCCAATTTGATTATTGATTTCCACATGCGCGTGTGATATGTTTTAAAAAAACTTGTACTAAGTTTCGAGTATTCAACTATTCTAGCATGCCACCTTTGCGGGGTTACATACTCGGACATTACTCAGGATGACAGATACATGACTTGCGAGAGTGGGGTGTTACATAAGTCCTCAACATTGTTATTAATGGATGAATTAATTACAGGTCCAGTAAGAGTCTAATAACAACATTCCGTACACGCTCTTACAATTTATAAAATAATTTTGAGGCACATCATGATGACTTTTTTCTTGTTAATCTAATCTGAGTCTTAAATTGGGTGAACATCAAGTAGTTTTTTAAAATGAAATTTCAATTTATGAGCTACTTAACAATTTAAAGCTATATAAGTGCTTGCCATAGAGTTGTCTAAAATCCTAAATGTATTTATCCTTAATTAGGAAAGTGATAGTGGTGCATTGCCATTGTTAGTATTTGATGGTTAGGAACATATGCCACAATTACAATATGTAGAGAACTCTTCATTAGTAAAAGATTGAGGATTAAACCTTTTTAATAACCCTTTTAGCCTTATGGCTCAGTAATGCAAATGATTAGGTTATCAAAGAAACAAATTTTATATCTCATGATAGGTTTTTTCTAAAAAATTCAAAGAAAAAAAAAGATCAGTCTTGTAAAAACAAGTGATGCATCAATTAATAGGTTAAATGAAATGATTATAATGAATTACTTATGTTTCAGACTAAGTAAGTCATATTTTCTTTTAATGGTGAGTTGGAGTCTTAATGATCCATAGCAAATCCAACAAAATGTTGGTTCTTAAAATTGTGAGCCATTTGTTAATATGGTGTCTAGTAGTAATAGTTTTATAGGCTAAGATGATGATTAGCTAATATATGGACATATATGCTAGACATTTGAAGAAATGCAATGCAACCTTAAAACTATGTAGGTCTCATATGCTTAGGTTATGTTGTAGCCCCTATAAGGCCTACGTATATAGATATTTACTTGCGAAGGAAGCCGCGTGATATCCCTCCTTCTCTTGCTAAGGAAGCCATGTGAAGTTTTATAATTTAATTTACACCATTAGAAACAATACATATCAAAAAGTTCATTAAACTATAATCTTAGTTTCTAATATTCAATAAAGTTAAGTACGTAGCTTTCTAATCCTTTTAAATCTAAAATTTATCATCGTCATCACTATCATCATATATATAAATATACTCCTATATCTAATTATGATTAATTATACTTTGGTTATCTTACTTTATGTTAAATGCCTATTAAAGTATATTTATACATGTAAATGTCCATAAATAACTTATATAGTTGTATATGTTGATTGTTTTAGATGGATGACTATATTCCTTCAGTGGACAGTTCTAATCCAATATTGGAGAGTATATAAGTAGAAACTTATAATCCTTAGCAAGTAAAGATAGAAGTCTAGGTCTATTGAAAAGTGAGGTTTAAAATCACTTCAATAAGACTAGATCAATGGACGAAGTAGAGAAAATTGAATATGACTATTGTCACAAGATGTTGGTTGGGAGTTCAAAAGGTGGAACCTCTTATTCAAAGTGACGTGTGAGTTCATGTAACAAAAAGAAGATTATACCAAGAGGTCAAACATTTTTACCCCTAACCTTATGAGAGGGAAGAATGAATTGACTACCACAGCTTATGATATCAATAGATCAAAGCTTTTAATTGCTTCTATGTGTGATTTTATGTATATTTTGAATTCAATTGTGAAGGATGAGTTAAAGATGATAAAGGAAGTGGTAGATTCAATTTAGGATAGTTTAGTATATTGGAGTGCAACATCTAAAAGAGTTGAGAAATTTAAAGAAATTGCACGACAAATATGATTTCTAAGGATGAAGAAGCTAGTTTTGGATTCTCCAACTAGATGGAACTCAACTTTTAAGATGTTAGAGTCGACAGTCCAATATATTGAGGTGTTCCTTAAACTAATAAAAAAAGATTCTTAGTATATTTGTCTGCCTATAGAAGACCAATGAGAGTTTGCTAGAAAATTTTATGAGAAGTTATAATTATCTTATACTGCAACTAAATTGTTTTTGGGAACAAAATATCCAACTTTACATAGTTGCTTTATGTGAGAGACGGCGAGATTCAGGTGAGCTTGCTTCCCTATCGGCGGAGATCTACACTCTCTTTTCTTCCATGGCTTCTTCTTCCTCTTCCCTGCCCCCTCGCCCCCCTTTGTCCCCTGTTCTTCCCTCTCCTTCTCTTCCGAAAAGCCTCCTCCAGCAATCCCTAATTCGCCTTCCCCCCTCTTCTGAAAACTCTAACCCTAATATTATAGCATCCGACCATTCTCCAGACTCCCTCCATTTCCCCCCGCTTTCGAGTTCTCCTTCCAAAGGTACCCAACCTCCATCCCTTCCTCTTGCCCAGAACCCTCTTTCCCCAGATCCGCCTCGATCCTGGAAGGCAGTCGTAGACGCAGGTTTTGGGGCCTCCTCAGAGCTAAAGAAGCTTTCCTTCTTTCTTCCAGAGGTCAAGGAGAACCAGGTGTTTGTTATTCCACCGAGGGAGCTCGCGCAGAGAGGCGCGTCCAAGTTTCGCACAGCACTGATAGGTTTCTTTCTGGGCAAACGTCCGGCCTATCCAGTGGTGCAGCGTGCCCTGGCGAAAGCATGGGCTGAATTTGGGTTACTAGAGATTTTGATTACGAGCTCCAACAACTTCCTATTCCGGTTCTCGTCTGAGCAAAGTATGAAGTCTGTGGTTGAGCGCGGTCCTTGGCATATCCAGGGGAAACCCCTGTTTCTTCGACAATGGAGTTTATCTGGAGGAGAACTGGAAGATATCACTAAGGCACCGGTGTGGGCTCGATTTTACAATGTTCCCATTGAATACTGGAACACTGAAGGTCTGGGACGGATAGCGAGTGCGGTGGGCCTTCCCTTGCTCATGGATACTCCGACAGCTCGTATGTCCAGGATTAGCTACGCCCGACTTTGCGTGGAAATTGAGCTACAAAAGCAATGGCCATCTACATTTCAATTGGCTACGTACGGAGAGGAAGGGCAGCTTTCCTTTCGGGAAGTCTCAGTAGAGTTTGAATGGCAACCTCCGGCTTGTGAGCAGCGCAAGGTTTGGGTGCCTACTGGATGGACGTTTATTACAGGACTCCATTCCGAATTGGAGCACGGTCAGGAACCTGACCCAGTTTCAGCTCCTTCTCTGGAGCTCCAGAAGGAAGTGGTCGTCGATCCACTCCCTCAGGCCAGTGTTGAGGCCATGCCAGCTACTGTGCAGGGCGAGGCAGAGGACCAAATGGACATCGGTGGAGACAGTGCGGAACCTTCGGCCCTGGCAGCCCAGATAGGTATTCCTTCGTCTCCTTCTGAATTGAGACCTGCTAGTCCTGGGGCTGTGGGTGGGGCAGAAGAGGAATGTTCTACTAGAAGGACTAGGAAAGCTAGGAAGAAGCTGAAGTAGTTAGGTTGTGGCATAGCTGGTTTCTGTGGAATGGAGTTAGTGTTTTGGAATGTTCGGGGCCTCAACCACCCCAATAAACAGCTTGCCATTCGGGCATGGCTTAAACAGTCCCTAGCTTCTTTTGTCTGTCTGATAGAGACTAGAATTAGATCTTCTGATTTTTGGAATAGTGTTTGCTCTTCCTTATTTCCCAAATGGGACAGCTTTAGTAACCTTGCTCATTCTCCTAATGCTAGAATCTTGATAGCCTGGAACCCTGAAAATCTTTTGTGTTCTATTCATCATGTCTCGGATCAGTTTATTCAGGTGGCACTTCAACCTAGACAAGGCTCTGACCCCTTTTTTCTCTCTTGTGTCTATGGAGCTAATAACCCTACTCGTAGACAGCACCTTTGGAGTGACCTTTCCACTCTTTCTCAGTCAGTTGGTTCTCATCCGTGGATGCTTGCAGGGGACTTCAATGCAATCCTGCATCCTCATGATTCAGACCCTCCTAGCCTGAATGTTTCGAGTAGCCAGATTGACTTTAGGGAGTTTGTAGGAGGCAATAGCCTTTTTGAATTAAATTCTAGTGGTCCCCGGTTTACATGGTCCAATAAACAACTAGGACAATCCTTCACAGCTCGGAAGCTTAACCAGACTCTTATTAACTCCTCCTGGTGCCATAGGTTCCCTTCCTCTAATTGTGTCATCCAAAACCATCTCATTTTAGATCATTGTCCTTTAGTGGTTCAATCGATAGGACATCAGTTCCACCGTGCTCCCCCCTTTCGATTCCTTAATTTCTTAGCCGACCAGCCCAATTTTCAGCAGG
>JAOTIZ010046802.1:0-29730 GCA_027123425.1 Erythroxylum panamense
TTCACACAGTCCACATTTAATCATTTGTATATGCAATGCACATGTGACACTTCCCATTTTATTACGGTGTTGTGACCATGCGTCTGAACTGTCCCAGTAACGGGTACATTAAACGGTGAGCCTGTGACTCTGAAATACGTTGGGCTTGAATGCCCTGATACGGTGAGCCAGTGGCTCTGAATTACGTTGGGCTCGAGGCCCTATTGTGTTGAGCTTTAAGCTCTGAAATACGGTAGCTGCTCCGGTCACAACTGCCATTATCTGATCATGCCTTTATGCATGAAATGCATATGTTTCAATTAAGAATCAATTGCTTCATAGAATAATAACACATGCCCTAAATTCATATCTGAACCAAGTAGTTACAAAATTACACCCAAATAACACTTCAATAACAAGTTACCGATACTTCGGACACCTATAGTCCGAAATCAATCCAAATCAATCACATAAACCCTCCATTACCTCCGCATGGCATAAGCACATAATTTAAAACACACGAAGATGGAGGAACCAACTAGGTTACTCACCTGTAACTTCCGAGCTACTGCCTGGAAGTCCCAATAATATCCGTAGAATGTCGTTCCAACGGTGCCTCTATAACAGTCAAAGTAATCTCACATTACTAGATGTACAATCAGAATAATTCAATGATGCACAAGTCGTAAATAAAAGATGTACAATGCATGTTCATGACATTCCCGGTGATAATTCCCAATTTTCCTTTCTTTTGACTCGAAACCAACTTTTCCATACTGTAAATACTACAACGTTTAGACAATACCCTTATTCTCAAGGAAGACCTCAAAGCCAAAATTACTCTTTACTAGATTCAATATCATTCATTGTACTCTCTTTCTATCCTTCAAAAGCATTGAAATTATTTAAAAAATCTCATAATTATACTCCAATTATCATGAAACAACTATTAGGTTGTAATAACAATCTAAACCTAACTTTCATTCACGAATTGAGATCTTAAAGACTTGAATTTAAACTTTCTTTCTTCACATCAATTGTAGACCTCTTTCCCTAATTTATAACGAATCCAAAATCACCTCAATTGGAGGTCTATGTCCTTAGTTATGACCCAAAAACTATACTATATCAGTTCAGGAAAAACATCCTCGCTGTGACGTAAGGACGCACGTCGCGACGACACGAGGTCGCTCGCCGCGACGTCTAAACCTGTTCATCGCGAAGTCTAAACCTACTCGCCACGACGTCTAATTAACCGCTCGTCGCGATGTCTAATTAACCGCCCGTCGCGACGTTAGGGTTCCTGTTCGTCTTCTCCGACCATTCATCACAATTTCTCTCTCTAAAAACAACCATAACTCAAACTTAACTACCCAAATCTTTCACAATCAACACCATGAATGCATTTAACCACCAAACAAACAACTTATAATTAAATTCCTTACCTTCTCAAGATTCCAACTTGTCAAAACTCCCGAAAATCTCCAACTCACCAACACCTACGGTCCTCTCTCAAAACCTCTCAAATCTCCATCTCCTCAAGGGTTTAAGGTTGGCTTTGCACAAGGAAGAAGAAGAAGCTAACAAGCAAGGAAGAGGTCACGAAGAAGGAGAAGAAGAAGAGCAAATGGTCTTCCAAGGGGGGAGCAAGCATCGTGGGAACAAAACAAGAGAGATAGGGTTTTAAACCAAAGCAAATAATAACTTAAGGAATGTTTGGCAATACTCTTGCCAACTAGACCAGTCCATAAAGCCTAAATCCAATTTTCTTATTCTAAATTCTCCCAAATTCCAATGGCTCTGAGCAATAAATCCTAAAATCATAACTCTAAATTTTCCTATTCCATTGGTCAATCACTTTCAGAACCGGAAATCTGATTTATCAGCCATTAGGTCATTTTTTCGGTCTGGACCCAATACTCCAAAAATTCTAGAAGAATTCCTAAAAATCCTCAAAAATACAAAACACATGATCATACACTCCAATTCCATATTTCAAACCTCTAGATCTCATTTTTCACTCAAATTCAATTTTCAAAGCACAAATTATACAATTATCGCTAAATTTCCAATTTACACAATCATACCGGGAATATGTCATACATGCATGTACACTCCTATGCTAGTGCAATAATTACCAATTATCAAAATATAGAGGCTAAAATAATGCATGAACATGCCAAACTGAATGCACAACCACTATACCCATCCCATCGGTGACGGGATGTTACAGTTTAGGACCTTGTACGAGCTGACTTAGCTAAGGCTAAGTTCTTGATGGACTAAGGACTTAGTGCGCACTCAAGTGGACGGAGCATGCCTAATGGAGTTGGCCTGGGTAGGCATTGGACGGATCAGTGTGCTATTAACTTGGATGACTCATCATCAATGGATAGAGATAAGGAGATCTTGAATGATGTGGTGGATAAGATCACGGTGGATGAACATTAGCTTTAAGAGATAAAGATCATGTGGAAGAATCATCTGAAGATAAAGGAGATCTTCGTAGATATAGATAATCATTCCTAAATAGTGTAAAATTTTATCTTGTTATTGTGATGTAGCTTAATCCTATTCGATAGAATCCTAATTGGATGAGGATGTCATTTATTGGTTAATATGATATAATTTAATAAGGATAAGATATGATAAGATTGTAATGTTAGCTAGTAGAGTTCTATTACGATTCTAACTTAGTCATCTAGTGTCTATAAATAACTCATTTGAACATTACTCTTCTCATGAGAAGTAAGTATGGGAGACGCTTAGAGATTGAGAGAGTATTCCTTTGTATACTTTAAGGAAAGTAATTAAGGTTAGCTTTTAGCTTTATCTCTTTCTCATGATCTTTTGTTTCCATTATTATTTAGTTCTTTCATAATTTTCTTACAAGGGGGTGAGAAACACTACGAGGGTTGTGAGGCGTTTGAGAACAAGTACGTTGGTTGACGATCACGGGATAAGGCTGAATCTTGCTTTGATAGAGCTAAGTGAGATTGTCTTGCAAAGAAGTTGGCACATCTTATGGAACAAGTTTGTGCTTGAAGGAAAAAGCTTTGTAACAACTGGTATCAAACATAAATTTTGATATGATGGGAGGCAGCGATTTGACGGAATGTGTCAACCGAGTAGAGGCACTCATTGGGCTAACCCCTCAAGGGGAGGAGGAGGTCATTTCTTACAACACTCGATCTCAGATGTTGGAGGCATGAATCCAACAATTGCAGGATCAAATAACTGAGTTGATGAAGGCATAAGAGGAGTCTAGGTTTGAGGTAGTGATCTTAAAGCATTTCGTTGCAACATAGGATGTTGGACAAGCAGAAAGCACTTTAGTGAAGGTGCGAGAGACATAGGTTTTCAAAGGCAAGCGTAGTGCAAAAGAGCTCGAAAATTTCTTATAGGATATAGAGTAATACTTTGCAATGACAAATGTAACTAACTCAGAGAAGGTGTCGATCACGACGATGTATTTAGTGGAGGATACAAAGTTGTCATGGAGAACAATAACCTCCAACGACATCAGTGCAGGTAGACCTCCCATCGACACATGGGAGAAGATGAAGAATGAGCTAATGAATCGGTTCCTCCTCAATAACACTTCTTGGCTTGTAAGGGAAGGTTTGAAGAGGTTGAAACAAGATGACTCGGTGTGGGAATATGTGAGGAAATTCACATCTTTAATGTTGGACATGCGGAACATGTCGGAGGAGGATAATTTGTTCAACTTCATAAGTGGCTTACAAGGTTGGACATAAATGGAGCTTCGAAGGTAGGATGTGAAGGACTTCCCAAGTGCGATAGCGACTTTGAATACCTTGGTGGATCTCTAAATGCCACCACTGATTTGAACTAGCTACAAGGGTAAAGAGAATGGTGGGACACAAAATAGCTCAGAGAAAGGCAAGGAGAAGGTGGGTGAATCTTCTCAAGGTAAGAAACAATCAAAACAGGATATTGTTTGTTTCATTTGTAAAAGGTCATATTTTCTTCGAGAATGCTCAAGACAGAAGGCAGGTGAAGAGAAAGTAAATTCCATAGTCGCGAACGATCAAGGAGGGGGAGAGGATGACTCAATAAAAAAAGTCTACCTCAATAGTTTTGTTGTGCTGGGTGCAATGGGCCTTGTGAAGGAACACTCGAACAAAAGCAAGGAGAAACCTAATGGAAAAGGGAATATGGTACATGGGAGATGTGCTAATGGCTAAGGAGTCTTCGAGAAAACCATGTTTGGAGGAGTGTCTATAGATTATTTTGACAAGCACATCGATTTCTTTTGGTTGGGGTGTTTGTTAAACCCCTAAGTTTGAGATAACGGAATCGTGTGAGCATTGGCAAGCCTTAAATAGTGTTTGACACATAGAACAACGGAACAAGGCAAATACTTGCGAGGAGTCTAAGACAAAAAGGGGCAATGTCAAATGTGACATGCATTGGTGCGCATTGGCGGAAATCTTCGATAAGATGCAAGATTCGGATGTGAGACCAAAAGAAGGCTTGAGACGAACATCAAGGGGTTAGCTGGGTCACAAGCATGATGAGAATATGTGAGAGTTCCATGGTGACTTAGCAAGTAGATCAAGCATGATGAGAGTTTTAGGAAGAGTTTTGGACCTTGTACGAGCTAACTTAGCTAAGATTAAGTTTTTAATGGACTAATGACTTAGTGTGTGCTTAAGTAGATGGACCATGGCTAATGAAGTTGGCATAGAAAAGCATTGGATGGACTAGTGTATTATCGGCATGGATGGCTAATCATCAACGGATAGAGATGAGGAGACCTTGGATGATGTAAGAGATAAAGATCATGTGGAAGGATCATCTGAAGATAGAGGAGATCTTCGTGGATATAGATAATCATTCCTAGATAGTGTAATCTTTTATCTTTTTATTATGATGTAACTTAATCCAATTAGATAGAGTCCTAATTGGAAGGGAATGTCATCTATTAGTTAATATGATGTAATCTGATAAGTATAAGATTATGATCTTAGCTAGTAGAGTTATATTAGGATTCTAACTTAGTCATCTAGATATGCCTATAAATAGCTCTCATATTGTTTCCTAGATTGTTATTCCAAGAATAATTTGGTCAGTTCTGCCACCAAAGATTATACGAGTTTAATTAACTCCCATCTATGTTGTAATGCCTTCACTAGGTTGGAAGAATGGTCTACAAATTGTTTAATTGTTCCTTATGATTCTTATGTCAATTTACTGACAATCATATAAGAGGAAAGTATCAATTCTTGAAATTAAAGGAATTCAAATTGAATAAGGTGCTAATTCAATTCCTAAAAACCGATCAAAAAACTTGATGATAGTTTTATATAAAAATCTTTATTATTATAAGTATACAGATCATAACTTGTAGTATAAAAGTATTAGTCCTATGAGGATTAATTAGTCACCTAACAATTTAAATGCACTTTGTCGAAGGTAATAAAGGATTGAATGAATTGAATTATAATAAATTAACTAAAATTGAAATAAAATAATAAAACTAAACAATTGAATAAGCGAAGCTAACAATAAGAATGAAGTTAATCAATAATGGAAATTTATGGGTTATTCTATACTTGTTTTGTCTTCCATTTGTCTTGTTAATTCAATTATGCTTAATCTTAGATGTCCTAAGGTTTTGATTACCCTTTCTTGAGATCTAATCAAGTGATACCAACTAAAATAGATAATAATAGAATTGCAACCTCTCGATTCACAAAATTACCTTAACTATTTAGTTGTATTTGAAGAAATCGTAAAGATAATTAATTCACAGTTAAGAATCCCTCTCTAACTATTTATTAATATGATAATTGGAGGTTTATTAAGTTTCCAACTCTTTTGTCACAACTTAACACATATATCTTTGATTCAATCTCTCAACTTCTTATTAAGCATAAGCATGACAATTACCACGAAGCATTATTATATACTGAATTCAATAAGAATAAAGTTTGACTAAATAGTTCAAGAATAAACCTTAATATGGATTTAGGAATCCATAATCTTGTTCAATGTCGCACTAATCAAAATTAACATCCAAGAAAATTAAATAGAAGAGTAAAGAAAGAAAACAACTTTATGTCTTGATGTGGAAATTTTGGAAAAACTGGAGTTGATCTTTATGTCTCCTCTTTGATTTGCTTCTTTATGATGTGAAGCCTCCTATTTTGTGTTTTCGTGAAGCCTCCTATTTTGTGTTTTTCTTTGGTTAAATTCTTCTTGAGTGTTCTAAGGATTTCCCATTTAATTTGGTTCCAAAAATAGTCCCAAAAAGTTAAGAATAAAAACATTTTGCAAGCTGGAAAAGTTGTGCAAGATCATACATCCTATCTCTAATGCATGATAGTGACAAAGGCTCATCCCATGTAGAATCTTCTCATGCACAATCGTGCATCTTCCTATTCTTTAGGTTCTTTTTTTATCTTTTCTTCAATTTTTCCTATTTCCATAACTAACAAACACATCAAACAACCCTTGAAATGTAAAATTAAGATAAATCCTTACTCTAAAATAATCAAACAATTAAAACACATAAAAGCGCTAATAAGAACGTAATTCTAAGTCTTAAACACATAATTATCATATAAGAAAACACTTAAAAAACACACTAAGATTCTACAAAACATATTATAATATACACCTATCAACATCCCCACACTTAAATCTTTGCTTATCCTTAAGCAAAACTAAAATCATAAGCAAAAAAAAAACACAAAAACACACAATTATATAAAAATGCAATAATGGTACAATGACATCAAATCTCATGGAATGAACTTAACCTCAAGCATCAACCACTTTAAAAGTGACAATATACTAACCTACTCCATTCATGTTTATGTTCTTTGATTTGAATATACATATCAATCAAAATATCGACATCCTATTTATACACTTATGACGCTTGTAAGCATATACTTATTATTATTAATCAATTAAAAAGGTAAACTATCACTAAGTAACCCTTCAAAAAAATTCTTGCTACTTTTAAAAAATAAGTAGTTTTAATTTTATTGTAAGCATCATCCTTTTAGATTTTCTTTAATGACCACCTAGTATTTTGATGCAAAGGCAAACATCTTGTCATGAATGTCCCTCGATTACTCAACTAGATTATATTTTTATTTAGCTTGGTTAGATTATTATGTAGCCTTTTGAGTTGAATACAAAACTTTTTTCGTCAATGCCCTTGATTACTCAGTTATATCACAACTATTAACTAGCTACCAACTTTATTATTAACCTAATTTTCTTAAAAAGGATCAACGGAATAGGAATTTTATTTAACACTTTAGCTACCTCATTTCTTCTTAAGTCAATCACTCTTATGAAAGGTTACTAATGATTCCTACCAATTTAAATGATTGTAAATATAAATGTATATAAAAACAATGTCATAAAGTAAAAGAATAGGTGTCATATCCTAATTAACATGCATATTTATCACAAAGACACTTAAAACACAAAATTCACAAGTTAATATGCCCTTAAAATTTAAATGACCTTGTTCAAAAGTAATCTGATTGGTTGTTTCTACATCAATATTAATTTAAAAGTAAGTGCATAGGGTAGTTGTAGCTAGCATAGGCAAGTATGGGTCGATCCCACATAGACAATAAGTATTAGTAATTACCTTTCTCTAATTATTTAGCCTACAAATTGGTTGTTGGTTTTTAATTAAAAATAAAACTTAAATAAATAAAATAAAATAAGAAACAATATGAATAAAGAACATAGGAAATTGGTTAGAAAACTTAGTATAAGAGATTAGTGTCCAGGTGATGAATCCCCCTAAAAACCCGTAAATAATTAACCTTTTACCCTTCAAATATATTATTGATTATTGGACCGTAGAAATTCCTTTATTATTTTAATAACTCTCTCAAGACTACTAAAAAATAATCAATAGGTTGATTAACTAAAATAGTTATAGTTCCAAGGATTGTATTATTGATTTATGAATTCCAATATTAGGTTTGATCCTATTTTAGAGGATTTTTGTTGACCTATTTATATGTTTGCAATCAACAGGTTTCAATTATGATAGCCCTATTCATACAAAGGATTTCTCAATCTCAATGATATGAAATCAAATCATGTAATGATATTTCAAATATAATAGAACATTTATAAAACTTATAATTGAATCATAATAAATCAATCAAATAATTGCATTAAATAAAATAATCAAGACATATTGTTATCCAAACTAGGGTTCATCATACCTAGACACTAACATGTCTAGTTACACATAACAAAAAATGAAATCAAAAATAAAAAGGAAGAAAAATGAATAAAAAAAGAAATCATAATTCTAAATCTCCCTTTTTCTTTTATTGAATGGTCTTGCAAGATTGAGGTTTGATGTTGTAATCTATTTGATCTCTTGATGAATTCTTCGTGTTCTCCACATTCCTTGATCAAAATTATCCTTTCTTTATATTCTTCATCACCAGAATCTACTTCAAAAGTTAGCTTCCTCCTATTTGCCTATGCTCATGTACTTTTATAGTAATATTTAGGGTTTTTGGGACATATATGGTCTAACACATAGGCATGTGAGAGATTATGTATATTCAAAAGCACCTAAATTTGTAACTCTATATAGGCATAGCGACTTACATGAGAACATAAATGACTGTGCATCTCTAATTTGCTTTAAAACTTCTTCTTATGCCATGTTTTCATCTAAATTCTTCATTTTCTCTACAAAGGCAATCATAACCTATAAACGCATTTGGAATGAATTAAATACAAAATATACGACAAAAATACAAAATAACAAGTAAAATACATTAAATACAGGTGTATAATAATAGTCAATTATACATCTATCATAAGCCAATTACACTCAATTCATGCCATTGACACATTCACATTATGCACACATTATGCAAAAAATTAGTCACACAATGCCAACCTAATCAAAAAATAACATAATGGAAATGAAAAATTCACACATAAATGATATGCAAGTGTATATACATCCCCACTTTTGAACAACAAATTGGCCTTAATATAAAAGTAGAAATAAAAAATAAAGAGAAATCAAAACAAATAAAAAATAAGAGCAAGAATACTTATGGTGATTGGGGGTAGTGATGGTGTTAGAGATGGAACTTGGACACCTTAGACAATAAAAAATTGAGCATTTTCTTCATTTGATATTGTAGATGGCGTACGAACTCCTTCAACTATGCTTCTATGATGTCTAGACGACCCTCTAGGTGCTTGTTATTCTCTTCTGTTTTTTCAAGCACCTTCTCCCAGCCTTCTTCAGAGTTCCAAACTATGCACTCCAAAATCTTAGCTTAACTTAAATGCATATGAATTAAATGCTCAGGTTTGTTCACCAACATTAATGCCATGCAATTGGTCCAGAGTAGTTATAAGAAAACCCATGCCTATAACTTCTTTTCTAATTAAGCGAATTAACTATCGTTTGAAAAATATGGGTGGATGTGCAAACTTGAACCTTATGATCTATGTACTAAAGTATACATAAATCTTTTTTAAAGCATTTGTTACTTTAACTTTTAGAAAAAATAGCACGACACATACATTTATGTAGTAGTAAGTGCTTAGGATTCTTAATAACATTATTGGATGCATTATGTAGATTAAACACATCCAACCCTGTTAATTTCTTCCAATATTTATTTATATGAAGTTTTTTTTCAACAATTAGTGATTTCGGAAAACCAAATATTTCTTACATGATATCATAATCCAAATTATAAGGTTTTCCATACAATCAAAACCAAAGCTTATCTAACTTACCCAACTTATATTATAAAGTAATGTAAAATTCAAGGGTTAATTCTTCATATACTAGATAATCAAAACATATAAATTTATCCCATGGAATTGTAACACTCATATCCTTAACTTTTTATTTCAAATATAGATCATCTAAAGTTGAGTAATCAAAGTATCATGGTGGAGTAATTATTTTTGAACGAAGAGTTTAGAATTTCTTAGCTTCTATTTTGTTTTTTGAGAGAACATCGAAAAAGAAGCTCCAAAATCCTTAGCTAAATCATGTGCACCAATACCCGACACCTTCTATTTTCCTTTGGGGTTTGAGCATTTTGTAAATTTTTTTGATTCTTAGAGACACAATAGAGAGTAAAACCGCTACAAAAACTCAATAGAGAAGTAAAAAAAAAGAGAGAGCAAGTGGGGATAAAATTTTGCAAAACTCACTAAAATGATGTTGTTTAGGATCAGAATCAGTAGATTTGTACGAAAATAATGTTAACCTAGAAGAAAGATGAATGAAAAGAGTGAAATCCAAGTGAAAATTAAGAGATATTGGAGAGAAAAAAGAATTTGTAGAGCTAGGATTCTATATAGAGAGAGAATATGAAAGGTGGAAGAAGAGAAAAGTACTATTTATAGGGTTAGGGCTTGATGAAAGGAAAAAAATAGGGGTTACACAATCATGCATGTGATGTATGCTCATACAACTGGGTTGGGACGTCTGTCACGATCGTGTATGGGATGTATGATCGTGATAGAATATGCATCATACATATATGATTGTGCATGGCTTGGGTCACTCCAAAATTTGCATTTTTTGCATCATTTTTCTTATGCATCCTCCATAATTTTTTTCCTTAACCTATAATGCCTTTCCAAATATTAGATTCATCAATTAAATCACAAAAAAAGAAAATAATGACTTACATGTAAGAAATTATGAAAAGCCTAACTAACAACACATGCTAACAAATGAAATAGAAATAAAATATATAACTTATCCTAATTCTTGGGTTGCCTCCTAAGTAACACTTGTTTGACATCATGAGTTTGACGTACCCTTTACATCTACCATCAACCTGAGTCTATAATTAGTTACTCGCTATTACTCGATTCTCCCCATGGCGATTTAGTAGCCTGTGAGTAAGCCACATGTTGTAAGAACTTAGAAGGATATAATTAATCAAATTAAGAAATATAAGTGATTCTATTAATGCCCTTTTCCGTAACAAATTGTTAATAAAATAAGGAATGATGAAACTCCCTGAATCTTTAGTAGATGCTAATAGTTTGTCATGTGGGAAGGTAAACTGCTCTTTTTCTTCCGCAACCACCTTTGCCCACTCTTCTACTTACCCTTATTAAATAGAGACTTACTCTTCTTCTTCAACTACTATTTCCTTTATTGTCTATTCTTATTTCTCTTCTTGAATAATAACCTCATTCATGTCATCGATAGTTATCTCCTTTTCACTCTGAGGCATTAATAATTTCCAATTACATACTGTATCCATCTTATTATTAGTATGCATACCTGGTGTATTTTAAGGCCAGATTTACATGCAATATGGATTCTCCCATACATAATTTGGATCCTTCCTTGTTAACAATGCAATAGCAAGTAGCCTAACTTAAACCTCTATGTTATGAATGAAAGAAGAGTGGGTCTGTAATATCCTAGTTTGATACTTATATTGTGTAATGTGTCGTACATGCATTTTATAGATTATGCTCTATTTATGGTGTACTAGATTAATTTAAGCGTTTAGATGTATTATTGAGGTTATAATGAAGATCACTGATAGACCAGAGATAGTTCTGGACTCGACCGAAAATTTCTCGAAAATTTTCCAAACACTTAAAAATGCTATGAAATGAGTTTGAACGAGCTTTAAAAGCCCTAAAATGTGCTTTAAGAATTTAGGTGACACTTTTGAATGGAATCCGAATGATTTTGATGAACAGTATTTCTGGATTAACAGTGAATCAAGGTAAATAATATTTTTACTTAAATAATGATTTTAGGGACCCAACTCTAAAAATTTGAAAAATATCTGGAATAGGTATTAAAGTTTAATAATACTGAAATGGATTGAAAATAAGCCCAATAAGATGAATTTTGGAATTTTTGAAAGTTTACGGTTAAAATGTCCTTTTAAGAAAATAATGGGTATTAATGATTTTAAACCCATTCAATTCAACCACATTTAGAACAGTTAAGACTGTCAAAATTATAGGTGGAAATTTGTTTTTCCTTTGAGTGAGCAATACAGATATGGATAGCAGTGATACGCTAGCTACGAGAAACCCTGGTAGTGTCGGGGAGTTTGATCGAGAATATTTGTAAGTTACACATAAAATCGTTTAATGAGAGTAAAGATCTCGAAAGTGCCCTAATTTGGTTGGATCGGGATAAGAATAATAAATTTAAATGGTTTGGTGATAAAAGGATGAGATGAGGAATATCGTCTAGTCAGAGGTTGGTTAGACCACCTACAATGTCCAGAGACTCCTGAAACATTAGGAGTTCAATGCCAAGGTGTAACTAATATGGAAGGAGACCATTTACATAGGTTGGGGTAATTGCAGTTACCCAGTGGCATGTTGAGGATACATTCGATATGGTGATAGGTACTAGTAGTGATGAATATTGAGATCGATCCCAGAACTTTGCACTCGTATTTGCTAAAAGATTACAATAGATAGATTAATGTGAAGATGGAGCACTTAGAGTGCCATATGATAATAACTAATTTCACTAAAGCTACGCCAACAGCGTAGAACGTTTATAGAGATAGTTACATAGTAGTTAGACATAAAAGCTCTATAATGAGTTGATCTTATGCGATATCTATGACTATGGAGTCATATTAGGGAGGGAAGTGACTAATAGTGCATTCTATCAATGTGGATTGCTTCTAAATGAAATTATGATTGGTACACAAGGGAAGTTAGATTAGTATTTTACGGGAAATGTAGGATGCTCCAATTTCTTAGCATATCAACCATGATTGCTAGAAAAGTACCGAGAATTAAGTATAAAGTTATTTAGTTTCTATGACTTAATAATTAAAAAAGTTTATTTGGTTATTTATCATTTTAATACTGTAAAAGTAATTTGTGAATATATTGGGGGATGAAATTACTTATGATGGTTGAATTAGGTGAGGATTAATTATTGATACAAGTAATTGGTGACTAACTATTGATATGTTTAAATGTTATGACGTTATAGGGTGATTAATTAATCAATTTTGGCATATTTTTTTTAAGGTCAAGTTTATTTTGATTATATGGTGATTTGTGGATTCATACCAAATAATGTTATATATGACATTGTAATGGAATCTTTAATCAAGATTGATGATTGAACAATATTTTTAGAGTAATAATCAGTTTGATGTAAGCTTCCAATTATGTGTATATTAGTATATCTATTCTAAGTATTAAACATTCATTATTTTGAGGTTCTTTTGATGTAAGCCATTTTTTATTTCTTGACACTTAGGAGAGTGAAAATGACGGTAAAATTTTCAAGGAAATTTTAGTGATAAGTTTTAATCCATAATGGAGAATTGTCTTATTAGAATTTAGAACTATTATTTTATAGATAATTATATTTGACGATTGGGAGAATGATAAAAATGATGCATGTGACCTTTGAATAAGTATAACATGGAGATTTTAGATGATTAAAATTCCCAGATTGAGTTTTGAGGTACCTTAAATCACATAAGTGTTTTGTAGTATTAGAAATGGAAAATTAAAGATATTTTTATTGAATATCATAGTTGCATCGTGGAAGTATGATGTATACTCCCTGTTTGAAGAGATTGATTTTTGAGAAGCTTGAAATTGCATCATGAGATAGTAAAATTTAAACTATGAGGAAATTTAATGGTTTTTAATATGAAAAGGACATTATGTTAGTGTCTTACAATATGATCTTAAATGGTTGATTTGCTTCCAAAGAATAAGATAGGAAATGAAAAAGGTATAATAAATAGTTCACCAATGTTTATGGATTTGATATTCGAAAGCTAATGAGTCCAAGTGAGGCATAAGAAATATAAGAAAAATATTGTTGAGTTTTGTTTATAATTAGAGACAATGAGAGAGGAATTTTTATTATTAAAAATATATGAGAATAATTATTTTATGGAGAACCCCAAGTAAAAGTTTTATTAGTAGTAATCTAAGTAGATGTGAGTCTTAATTTTGTTAAATAGATGGTTTGATGTATGGTTAAGTTAGCAAGGTTATGAACACATTAATTATTAGTGAGTATTGATTTCGACAAAGAACTTCCATATAGAGATAAGTTGCAAATTTCGAGGAAATTTTATTGAGAGGTAAAATTACATTGATGCTAGGTCAGGAATTGTATATACTAGACATGGCTGCTCATAAAAAAGAAATTCCAGATTAAGTCACTCACCAATATATACTATACATCTGAGGAATCCAAAGAGGTAGTATGCCTTAAAAGTGCTATATAATTGAATAGCAAAATATATGTTCAAATGCTTGTTAAATCAATAAGTCAAGGCTAAGTGCCAATGCCTATAAATAATGGTTCAGCCACTCCCTATTCAGGAATGGAAATGGAAGCATATTATGAAGGATTTGATGGTAGCAATTTCGCAAAATCTAAGCAGATATTATAGTATATAAGAGATAAAGGATCAAATTACAAAATCTACCCATTTGCTAACTATCCAAAGTAAGTATCCTCTTTGAAGATTGATCTGTAAGTGATTGGAAGTTAAAGTTACATAAAGTATTGGCATATGACGATGAGATAGATGAAATAAAATTGGTTGGACTTAACTAATTCAAATAACCACAAATAAGATCAAAAGCATACTAGTCAAAGTGACAGTACCTAAAATCGACAGTAGAGCTAGGTGTGGAAATGGAGAAAGAATTTGGAGTTTAAAGTTGAAAAATCAAGGAATTTTTATGGATATCATCATGGAAAGGAATAGTCTATTTTAGACAATATGATAAAGCTAAGCCCACGATATATTAGTCCCTATAAAGTGATCGACAAAGTGGAAGCATGAAGAATGGATGCGAAGTCAATATCCATAATTTTTAGATGACTAAATTTGTCTCAAATTTTGAGGACGAAATTTTTATAAGGATGGGAGAATTTGTAATATCCTAGTTCGATCATTGTATTATATAATATGTTGTACACGCATTTTATAGAATATGCTCTATTGATGGTGTACTAAAGTACTTTAAGCATTTAAATGTATTATTGAGGTTATAATAGAGATCACGGATATACCAGAGATGGTTCTAGGCTTGATAGAAAATTTCTCAAAAAATTTCCAAAAACACCAAAAACTACGGACTAAGTCTGAACATGCTTTAAAAGCACTGAAATCTGCTCTAAAGATTTAAATGACACTTTTGAATGGATTTTGAATGATTTTGGGGAATAGTATTTTTCACTTGAATAGTAATTTTGGGGACCCAACACTGAAAATTTGAAAAATACTCAAAATAGGTATTAAAGTTTAATGATACTGAAATGGATTGAAAATAAGCCTGATCAGATGAATTTTGGGATTTTTGAAAGTTTATGGTTAAAATGCCCCTTTTGGAAAATAATGGCTATTAATGACTTTAAACCCATTCGAATTGTTTTAAAAGAATCCAATCAATTAATATTGAGCCTAATTATAGTATTTCACGGTCAATTTGATGGTAAGATGGTTGCAGAATATTTTCAAAATTTAATTCGGTTAGTTGATGAATTAAATTCAATAAAGGGCAATTTTGTCTTTTTAAATGTCATTAAGGGTAATTTGATCTTTTTACATGAGGTGACTAGATTAATGAGTCATTAAAATAGGACCAATTGGACAGTGATATGTGTAATGCACTAAAGGGTATAAAAGGGCCAAAGGAAGACAATTTGCTACATTCTATCATTAAAAACATGAGAGACCAACCAAAAGGAAGAAAAGAAGAAAGAAGAGGGGATGTTCAAGCAAAGAGCAAGAAGAAGGGTGCAGCTACCATTTTTCACGATTTTGGAGCATAAATTGGAGAGATCTTGATCAATTGGAGGTACTCATCAAGTACCCAAGAGATTGGAAGATAAATTGGTAAGTTTTCCTACCCTAAATTTCTAGTTTTGGGGCTTTTGAGTGGGATAGATTCATACAAGTTAAATGATGATTTTTGACTTTCCATGGAGTAGAAAATAAGTCTGGAAACATTTAAGGGTTGAATATGACAACAAAAGAGTTATGTTTATTGAAATTTTGTCTTTGGTTTTCAATTCACTTAAACCATTCCTATTGTTTTGAGCACAACTGTTCCTATAGACCTTCAAATTTTATGATTCTAGTTGAAGCTGAAACCTAAGACATAGTCCTAAAAACCTCCAGAAGAGACCTACCCCTAATTCTAGTTGAATGATGCTGAAAATTGAGATTGATTGTGGTAACCTAATATTATCCCTGTGTTGAAGTAGCTTGTGATATTTGGTACATGTTTCATGATTTAGAAGTTGAAATGGCATGATTTTTAATGCTATAGAAACTAGAGACATATCGAAACAAATGTCTAAAAGACTTTACAATCAAATTTAAAATGTAAGAGTTGTTTTTGCCTATGGTACACTGCTAGGCTTTGTACATGTTATTATACTGGTACATTTATGGCGATTATCCTATTATGGGTAAACGATGTAAAACCAGCTCTATGTTAACAGTCATGGGTAAGCGATGCAAAACCAGCTCCATGAATTTAGGCCTAATGTACCATATGGTAAAGAAACTAGCGATGGGCTATGTTAAGTAATAAAAATCATGAAATAATAATGTCGCCACTATTTATTTTTAAAAGTAATTTGATAGGCACTGTTGTGGTTGGTTTATTTTTAGTATAAATTTTTTTAGAAAACTGTCTGTCACCACTGTTTATGGATTAAGGAAAAAAGGAAAGGAAAATGGAAACTTTTATATGATGAGTTTAATTCGAAAAAGCCTTTCAAAATAGTATTTCAAAAAATTGAAAATTTGTTTTACGAAATGTTATTTAAGTACCAATTGTTATGATGCATGAATGAATTGTTATGACAAGTATTTTACCATGAGCTTTACTACTATATAGGAATATTTTAGTTATGCAGTTATGAAAAATTTAAATTTTTAGTAAACTGATTAACACTTACTGAGCTCATTTAGCTCACCCTTATTTTTATTTTTTTTAGCAAACCACCCCAAGTATGCATATAGGTGCTCTAGTAATTAGGACTCTACCGTATGATTAGTTGTATTGTTGATGCCATTGTGCTTGTGTTATCTTTATTATGTATGTGTTTGCTTGAAATTGGCTTAGTTACTTGTATATATATTGTAAAGACACTTTTGGAAAGGGTTTAAAAGTTTGATCTTGTAAACATATTTGGGATTGTAAATCTCTTTTTCTTAATGAACTACGAGGGCTTTGATCCTCAATGATGATTTTAAAATGTTGAGAATTGTATGTTTGTGATTGCTTGTGATGTGGACTTAAGGTCCCACTCTAAAAGTTGACATGGTACATGAAATATTAGAAGTGTTTTAAAATATGTTATGCAGGTTTTTAAAAATTTGGGGATGTCAAAATGTAGTCGTTGTGCTGTCAAAGTTTTTAATAAAATAATAAAAATTTCCCACTATTTTTTGTGCTTTTAACTTTTAAAGTATAAAAGGTTTTTAATAACTGAATGGCTTGGCTTTAAGGAAACACTTTAGTTGAGTTAGATATCGATTGGAGGGCTACTGTGGAGTCATTAGGAGGGCTCCATTCGAATTCCAAAAGATGGACTTCGAGATGGGTCATTTTAGGGTCTTTAATATTCAATCAATTTTGGCTTCCATCCTCTTTTGACATTCATTTTGGCTATCGATCTTGATGCTTTGCACATCCATTAACATATCTAGCTTGGAATCCAAGGATCCAAACGGATTGTGCAAAAAACTCGATAGACCTTGTGCTCTCATGTTATTTCCTGCATTGTTATTCCAAGAATAATTTAGGTAGTTCTATGCATTACAAAATAAACCTAACTCTGTACAACTAATTTTATACCAGAGGTGAGTGGGCATCATATCCATAGAGAGTGTTTACAAAGCTTTTATAACGAAAGGAAACAATGTTTGGGATATGGGGGGTTTTGGTTGGAATCAAAAGACAAAATAAAGTAAAATTGAACTAAAAAATAATTCAAATTAAACCGTGAGAAAATGATAAAATTGATGAATGAGTTTGGAATCTAGTTCTCAGATCAATCTCGGCCTACACATAATTAAACATACTTTATTGAATTGTTGATTTCACACCTTTTTTTGAAGCTAATCGTATGTTAACAACAAGCTTTTTTAAACCCAAATTTCCCTTAAGTTCTGTTTAATTAAAATAAGCTCTTCAACTAAACCTAGCTATTGAAAAACCTAGAATAAGCTCTTTAGATTTAGTAAGACAGTCACATTACAAATTAGGAAAATAGATTAATCTAGGCATTAACCACACAAGCTCGGGTCATTTAACCTATGGTACATTATCCCTAATGATTCAGTACTATTAGTTTCCACAAATGAATCCAAAACACAAATATTACATATTGTATTTGAGATTCTAGTAATGGGTTTACATAAAAACTATCTAATAAACCCATTCAAATCATCTTTATACAAATACCCAAATCAATAAATATAGAATATCATAAATAATGCATAAAGAGAGAGAAGTTCAACAACATACAGTGAAGATATGCCCAAATATGATCCTTGGCTTCGATTTCCCCTCTAATCCGAAAAAAGGCAGATTAACCCTCTATAGATGCCCAAAAAGTAGGAGTTCTGTCACCTTTTTTGTTCCAAAATTGATCCATCCTCCATTTGGCCTTCAAATGTCTATTTATATGAAAATTTAGGGTTCTAAAAAGATGCAAAGTTAGGTGCACGACCATGAAACCAATCATGCATTACCAAAATAATGCATCTTTCAAAATTGTGCACGGTCGTGCAATTCGGTACACGGCTTTGCATCTTTCACTATATGGTAAATTCTTCATTTCTAACATGTTCTTGCCCCATCTTCACTCTAATCCATTTCCCTCTTGTTCCATAAAGAAAAATGAGTTTGAAATCAAGATAACTATCTCAAGGAATGTGCTTTTAACTCATTTTAGCTTTTGAACTTCCAAATTGTTCCTAATACAAAATATGAAATAAAATGAGTATTTCAAGCATTTTTTAACAATAATCATTAAGTGTTAAGGATTGAATGTATAAATAATTAAGTTGTAGAACCCCAAAATTTTTCTTTAACATGTCTATAAGATTTCATTTTGCGCGAATGGTGTTTTCGAGTGAATTTAAATTTTATTTTGCTAAAAGGTGAATTGGGAACCCAACCCTGAATGATTTGACAATACTTGAGACAAGTATTAAAGTCAAATGATGGTAAAAAAAGATATTGAAATTGACTACTATGGAAATAGACCAAAAAAATAAATTCTATTAGATGGATTTATCATAGATTAAGATTAACCTTGTTTTAAATTATCGTGGAGTAAATTGAAAGCATTTTCGGGCTAAAACTTAAGGACATAAACCAAGTAAACCAAGCATGAGAGAATTAGTCATAGTTAAGGATAGTTACAGTAAATCAATCCAACGTATATGTTGACATGTTTAGGTACAACATGTTAATAAGTGGACATGAAACTTCTACCGAAATTGGATAGATTTTTCTTAAGCCACTTAATTATTTTGGAAAAGAAATAATATATGTACATATGAATTAGCCTTAAGTGTCAACTATCATGTACATGAAGAAGTTCATATTATTTTCGAACAAGAATGCATGAAAACCTCATGCTGCCCACATTTATGGAGTAGATGTGAGGGACGTAAAATTCATTACATGTGAGAACAATTCATGGTGTGGATGTGTCCATTTTGGTGAGACAAAATCAAAACAACTTATTATATGTAGGAGACAAGAATTGTCATGGATGATGTAAGGAGTTAATGGATTAATTAAACAAAGACGGTAAGAGTTAACATAATGGACAATTGTTGGAAACTAACCTTACAACGTGTTGGACAACCCTATTCAATATATAACTTGTACAAAGATGATAGAGGAGCTACTCCACCTTCATTCCACCAAAGTTTTACTTCCCTTTTAGACTAGAATTGGTGATAAATAATTGCAGCTGCTCCATTCATGCATAGATCTTCCAAGTTATTGCCTTTAGGAAATAATTTCTACATGGTGCTTGTGCTTTCAACCATGGAAAGCATCTTTATCAATGTCAACTACATGAAGGGAAAAGATGGACAACATATTACCACCTGATTTTCGTATGCTAAATAACTCTTATCCATCTTGTTTAGCTGGTCATATGAATGCTTAAGCTAGGAGCATGAATTCCCTTACTAATTGTGTGAATGTTTAAGCTAATTGCATAGTTAAATGGAGAGAAAAACAACATAGCAAATGGAGAGAAAGATAGCATGTATATCCATATCTTATGCATGTTGTTCAATGGTTATTAATTGGCAGTATGTACATACCTTATATGTGGCCCAATGGCTATTCAATGGCAACATGTAAGTTGTACATAGTTTAATGGTTCAATGCAAGGAAAACAACTTGTATACACTATGTAAGTTATTTAAATGGAAAGAAGACAATATGTATAAATTATGGACGTTGTTCAATGGTTGTTTACGGTTGAGTAAAAAGAAAACAAAATTTTAATCTTACTAAACGCTAAGATTTTAGCTAAGCCCTTTGTTATAAAAATTGTCGAACAAGGTGGTAAATTATGGATGTACTTGGTAGGTTTTAGGAACCTTTCAAGGATTTCCCTTATAGTTGAGTAAGATAATAAAGTTTTCTCGTCACCGTAGACTCAGGACTAGTAAAGGAAAAGCACTGAGCACGTAAAGGTGGTTAACGATAAACAACAAACTGTGAGTGTATCTTTAAATTGATTTTGTAAAGATGGTTTTTACCTTATTATAAAAGTATGTTTATGAATAATTTCATTGGTGTTGCTACTTGAATTTTAAAATCAATCTTCTTGCAGTTTATAGATGCTTTGATTTAGCATTGAATTGAGATTTGGATGCACTTGGAAGCCAATGAGATGCACACATGTTTTGAGTTGGCATTAAATTGAAATTTGCATATGCTTTAAATTGGCATGAAAATGGATTTTAAATATGATTTTAATTGATATTGAAATGAGGCGCACTCATGATTAATTGTGATTTAGCCTATGGTACGTCGTTAGGTCTTTATACATATGATTATATTGACTAGAGTATGTCCTAAAATGCATGGTGGTGTTTGGGGGCATCTATCACTAACATGGGTAGTGTTGTGTTTGTTAGTATGTCCTGTGAGTCACCCTCTGAACGTGCAAAGTATATATTGTGCTAGCACTGTTATAGGTAAGCGATGCAGAATCAACTCCATAACCACTGGTTTATATGTAGTGCTAGCATCGTTATAGGTAAGCGATGTAGAATCAACTTCATAACAATCGTTATAAAGAGGTTAACTAGGCACGGGTAAGCGATGCAGAACCAGCTCCGTGGCCTTACACCTAAGGGTACTAGATGGAAAAGAAAATTTGTGATGGCTATGTTTTAAAAAAAGAAAGAAATTTTATGAAAATATTGATTTCCTTCATTGTTTATTTACAGCAAAAGAGGAACTTGATCTTAGAAAAATATGCATGTTTTGTTTTACATGTGCATTGATCTTATGAAAAGAAAAGAATGTGTTTTGTAAGAACATTGGTTATTACTTGAAAAGAAAAGAAATTGTTTTATTTTATAGAGGTTAATATTTGTATAAATGTTTTTAATAGAAACCAATAACACTCATTGGGCTCGTTTAGCTCACATTCTAATTTTTGTTTTTAAATAAAACCTCCCATGTGCATGCTCACGGGCTTTAGTAGTAGGGACTCCACCTCGTGAGTGGTCAATTTTGTCATATGCTACTGTGCAGGCATTTTCTTTTTGCATTGTACATATTATTTAAAACTATTGCATATCCTTGAACATATTTTGGAATGTACATTTGTGTAAAGAATGGATGTGTATAAAGGTTTTTAAAGGAATGCATGATTTTGTTTTATCTTTTCAAGTTTTGTTGATGTAACTGTTTGAGACTGCATGTGAGTGGATTTGAAGTACACAATTTGGAGTTAAGAAATTGATGTGATAATAGAAGTGTTTTAAACTTTACAGGGACTTTGAAATTTTTTGGATGTCAAAATACAGTCGTTGTGTTGTCGAAATTTTTAATAAACTCAAAAACAAAACTCCACTGTTTACATTTATTATTGTTGAGTTAAAGCTTTTCCTTAACAAGGGCTATAGGCTTAGCTTCACAAGAACTTTCTAGCCAACTCGGATACCGACTGGAGAGCCATCGTAGAGTGTCGGGTAGGTCGCCTAGTCATTATAAGATAGGGGCCTGTCATAAGCACACATCATTCTGTCACCACAGATTATATAAGTTCAACTCCAATCCATGTGAACCTTTTTTAAGTTCTTTGGGTACATAATGGTGGGCTGAAATTCCTTTACTTTAGAAAAATTCTTTATATCTTTATTCTTCTTTTGACTCTTATCACGATCCTCTTCCTCATTTTGGAGTCTGGCATCTGCTTGTAACTCCTTTCTTCTTCCAAGTGTGATTGCTTTCACGTGCTCATTAGGATTGGGTTTAGTGGTATTTAGTAGATTCTCCGTTTGACTTTCAACTAATATGGTTGTCAGTTGGTCGAGTTGAACCTCTAAGTTCATATGAATGTCTGTTGTCTATAATTTTTCTCTTTTGATTTCTAAATAACTTCCACTATCATTTCATCTATAGTTAGCTTCTTGGTTTGTGATGCTTGCTGCTAATTGACATTCTTGTCCTTAATGATCTAACTTGTTCACTTCACACTACATCTCCCTTCCTTGTGAAGCCTTAGTCAATCTGACAATCTTCTTGCTTAGGGCCTCCATTTGATTAGCCAACTGCTCCACCATATCTACTTCGTATACTCCCGATGGCCTCTTTGTTCATGCTCTAGTTGAGCACCATTGGTAGTTATTCATAGCTGTCTTTTATGAACTCTTGGGCTACTTCAAGTCAATTCTACTATTAGGTTTGACCTTAATCCGAAGGATTTATGTCATCCAATCTGTAAGATTGCAATCAACTCATTTCAATATGGTGGATCTATTCATGCAAGGATTTCTCAATCTCTATGCTATGAAATCAAATTATGTAATAATATTTTGGATCTATTAGAACATATTGTAAACACGTAATTGAATTAAAATAGATCAATCAAAATAATTTCATTAAATAAAATAATGAAATACATGTTATAGCATAAACATAGGGATAATCTTACCTAAACATTAAAGAAATTTAGTTACATATGATAGAAGACGAAATCAAACATAACAAAAAGAAATAACCCACAAGGGCTGTAAACTTTAACATGGTCTTTTCCAAGCCTATTTCTCTATGTCCCAAGCTTGCACTTATGGAAAAGATAGTCATTTACTTTAGAAATAACCCTCAAGGGCCGCATAATAGATTTTAATACCTACTTGTAGCAACTCCAAAGGAGGGTTGAGTATCCCATCCATGAGCACCTCCTGGTAAACAAGTTTATTTCTAATAGGGGCTGAATCGAGTTCACTTTTACATAATGTGTTAGGTTGATTTGAAATCTATTAACTTATAATGCAAGGATTTTAAGGGAAGCATGTCTTTGTATTATTCAGATCTAGAAATTTATCTTCCTAAATTCCATTTCTCCCTTTAATTGGACCCTCCTCCCTACTTGATTTGCCTCCACTCCCCCTATTGAGCATTAGTGAGTTTGTTTACTATAAGCTCCTACTGCGACTGGTAGAGGACCAGGTTCCACCATTTTTGTTCTTACTTCGAATGATAAGGAATTAGCTTCCACTTAAATCTTTCCAAAAATGGAAAATAGTTTAGGGTAATTTGGTAAAAAGCCTAGAGAGAAGTCAAAGAAGCATAAAGTTGAAACAAGTGTTAAGTAATGAGATGGAAATGAGCTTTGTTTTACTTCTAATTAAATAATAAGTAGTTTCTTAGGAAAATAAAATTAATAGGTATATAACACATTAATTGCAATGTTGGAATCTAAACTTATTTGGGATGTCATGTATTCCAACATA
Source organism: Erythroxylum panamense (assembly GCA_027123425.1). Lineage (NCBI taxonomy): Eukaryota > Viridiplantae > Streptophyta > Magnoliopsida > Malpighiales > Erythroxylaceae > Erythroxylum > Erythroxylum panamense. The sequence continues at coordinate 23,997 of JAOTIZ010046802.1, forward strand.
ATTGGGGCATAATGTCTAATTAATGGACATGTGATGGAGTAAGTCTTTTTGAGGAAACTTATTCCACTTTCCTAATGTTAGGGGATGAAGTGATAACATAGTTAATGGTAAGGGCCTTTTTAGACTTTTTATTAAATGTTAAGAGGTAAGTTAGACCTTTTGCCAAAATTTCAAATCTAAGCATAGATGGTGATCTTAATAAGGCGTTACATACCGCAAATTCTAGATTTCTAAATATATGATGAAAATTTTATATTATTTTTCAGGTTAAATTTGATTATAGTTTAAGTTTCAAATCTATTCTAATTTTAAAATTTATAGCTAGGATCTTTGCTAGGGCACAAATTTAAACATTTCAGATTAATGATTTAGGGTTTGCAAATTTTACAAAAAATTGATCTTATTATTTAAATTTAATTATTTAGGATTTGTAATGTTAATTTTAAAATTAAATATCAATAATAATCAAACATAAAATCAAGTAATATAATTAAACATTGCTCTAATACCACTATTAAAACATTATGTCAAGATCTGATGATGTATATAATGGCATAGCTTTTTCTTTTATTTCTCAAAAGCCAATATTATTTTTATTTTATAACAAGATTAACACACAAAACATATTAAAGTCTGAACCATAACTTATGCCTTCTTGTAAAGCTTGATCCTTTATTGTCATTTTCCTCAAACTATTTTTGAAATTGGCTCATCACAACTCTTATAGTTACACATGTTACTAACCTCTAATGGTATCAGCATAACATGTTGAGAGAATCTATATGTAATGTAGAGAGGGTAAGGCAAGAATGCTACCCCTTTTAGTACTTAAGCCCATTTATAATAGGTTTGAACTTTTAAGTAATTTAATTTAAATAAAATTATAATTTTAATTAAATTTGAAATAGAACTACAATTAATTATAATTAAATATCAAATAGCTCCAAGTAAGACATAATATTGCATATTAATTTGTATTTATTAAATGTCTTATATTTAATCAAAAAGTTCCTCACATTTTATAATCAAATTCAACTTGATTAAAACACATTTTCTTCTCTTCACCCTATTCTTTATATGTGAACCATTAAGATAAAAATATAATAGTAATGGATATAAATTATAACTTTATATCATGTTTAGGATTAGACATAAAACTCCTTTAATTCATCTTTAATTATCTAATTAAATGATTTATATTCATATATGAACATTAAGGTTTAGTAACGCATCGTAACTAACCAAATATTTAGGAATGTCAAAGTAGTTTTGATAAACCTTTATATGCATGATTTTTATATTTAATTCCATCTTTTCAACATACAATATTTTGATTAGATATAGAATATGAGTTAATATTTACTCTATTTGAGTCCAATCATATTATTTTTTTATTATTAGTAATTGAGTCAATTAATGATTGTTGAAAACCATTTTCAAAGTGTCATTCCACCTTAGTTAAAATTTTTTGATTTAATAATAATAAAAAACAAGGGAAGATTCTCTTTGATCACTTTAGAGTGATGAATCTTGTATAAATCACTTAACTACCTCCATATAGTTCATGTTATATTTGATGACTACTGGTTGAATTACCTTTAACTAGGACAAGTGTAACATACCACTCCTATAGAGCATATGTCTGAACATCCCAGAGGATATTCGAAATCATACTCTATGAAAATGGTACATTAGGACAATCACTATACCCATTAAAGGCATCAAACATATCATAAGCAATATACATGTTCAATTCTCCCCATTTCATTTACAAACATAAAAGTCACATATCATTAGAATTCACAATTCACATATACATTACGCAACATTTGTTTGAGTTCAATCTCAGCACCAAAAATATAACATGAAATGGGATGGTAATACATAAGACTTTAACTAGACTCCTTAGATTCAACTAATTAGACCTTTGAGCCATTTCTGGTCCCTAAAAATGCAAGTACTAGACTTCTACTACATAACCTTAATAGCTAGAACTCCCTTGAACATGAAAAATAACATTGCAATTTTGATGAGTTTGCGAACTCATTGAGTTCATAGATGCATTCACTCAAGTCAGATTATAAAAATAAGTATATCATATCATCTAGTATTGAATACCACTTCACATTTCATCATACTTCAACAAGTACATCAAGTTTATCATACTTTCACAAGCATATCATAACACATTTTCCATTAACTTTAACTATAATTCACTATTTCAAATCAATTCAATAATACATTTCAATTCACTCAATTGATGCATGTAGTGATGAATATGCAAATGCATATGTGTTTCCATTCTCATTTTTTGTTTTGTTGTGACTAAGTGCCTATCAACCTAATTTATTGTCCCGTATTTGTTATAGACACCAAGATCATTTATGGCCTGTATTTGTTGTGGATACCGAGTCCACATCTCTAAGCCTGAGGCTCTTTTTCACAATCATGAGCTCAAAGCTCTTTTCCCACATTGATCACTCTAGTCACAACTCCTTTATCTGATCATGCATTTCAATGTGATGAGATGCATCATTTTATATGTCAACTTTTCATTTTAGTATACACTTGTCATACATCAAGCTCCTTAGATCTAAGTCCAGCATTTATCAATCAATTGTACACACATTTCATATCAAACATTCAATTCATATAGAAGCATATATAATTGAGTTTACACATCTAAGTTAACTTACAGGACATGCCAGAAAAGCTATTGCCTAGATGATCCGGTAATGTCTAGTTGTTGATCACCTTGCGTGTCTATCGTCATGCAATACATACATAGTTCATAAATCACTAATTTGTTTAATCATATGAATATATAATCATACACATGTATTTGTGACACATTTCAAAGCATGCTCAATTGACTTTTCAAATATGTATTCTTATACATGTTTCTTGACCTTTCAAACATTATAGCTTGTATACAACTAGTTTGCAATCAGGTTTATACATTAAGTAAGTTTGATTTACTCCAAATTCATCAATCATACATTCACCAAACTTTTCTAGCAATGTATAATCATACGATTTCCTGATTCTCATTCATCCATATCCAATGTCCTTAAGATCATGTTTGCATTCATAAGAACACCTTTACTCCTTTGACAACTCATAATGTCCAAATTTGGATACATAGATATCAAAATAGTCCATTCTTTAAGTTATGACATCAATTAACAACTTAAACTTATTAAGCTCTTTAACCAATTAATCAACCAATAATTTAGGTTCATTCTAAGCCTTATTCAAGAACAAATACACCAATTTAGAATGACTTTTCCTTAGCTTGTTAAACATGTGCATAAAATAGAAATTATCAATCTAGAACTAGGCCCACGATCATAGGGGAACTTGCCACAATCATGATAGAAGGCAAGTAATTAGGCCACAATCATGCATATTCTTTCTTCCTCAATTCTCCATGAATTTCACATACTTAGAGACATCATTACTACTTGATTTTTTTTAGAATTCATATCTTATAAAGCTACTTCATTTCATGCTAGTGTAGCTTTTGTATTGGTTACACTAGATCCCACAAAAATCTACTCATTTGCTTCATTACCATTCACTTTATACCATTATACATTCAGTCCTAACTTTTCTAGATTTGAAAACATTTCATTAACTCCTATCTTTAGCATGAATTCATCATCAATTATACTTCAAATCCCAACTTAAATAATCCATATAACAACCCATAAACCACTATTGTCATGCATCCAAAAACACAATACCCTTTTCATTCATCACTCTCCAACATAATGTCAACACTAATACCACATTCAACCTATCCCTAATCATTAATCATAATTTCTACTAACACATGCCACAAAGATTAGTATTTCACTTACTTGTTCAAGTAAAATGCCACCTCAATGTTTCAAGCCTACTTTGAATTACATGCATGCAAGATCATCTCAAGAACTATAAGGGAATAGGATGAGTTCTAGCAGAGACAAGAAGAAGACAACAGAATATAACTATCTTTAAGAAGAAATTGAAAAAGGTTTTGAGGTGGTAATGGACAGAATTTAAAGCAAAAACTTAAGATGTGAGGGAGAAGTGAGTTTTAGTAGTGAGAGGAAGGAGTGGGAAAAAAAAGCATAAACATGAAGATGATGCTGGAAGTGTCTATGTTGGTGTAGATGTAAGATTAGTTAAAGGACACTTGTTCAAAAAACAAACATAACACATGTCCACTCTTTAAGTAGCCACGTTTCACTTAGTTTCTAGGCCATTTGTCACTTAATTATGCTGCCATATGTCATTTAATTTATAGGCTTAGTCATTCTAAATTTCCATATGTTAATTATCTTGCCACTTGAAAATTTTCCTAATCTAAATATACATTTTAATCCATCAATCTTCCAATTTTAACAAATAACTCCAAATTACTAATTGTAATCTATCAATTCTTTTTATTGGTAAATCAAAATACAAGACATTAGAAATGCACAATCACATCATAATTATTTAGAAACTTTCATATCCCGGAATATGTCAATTGAGTGCAATTTTTTAAATCAACATTCGTGTGTGTGTGTATGCTTATATTATGCATGTGAGTGAAATCATAAAATCATATCTTAAATACTCCAAATTCATTCTAATATGATGTAATTCATGTGACTAAGTAACCTAGCACTCTAACTCTCAGTAGTTTTGGAAATTGACTATTACAGTAGGTCATAAGTAGTATCCAAACATAGTAATCCACATTTGAGATAATTTGGAGATTCCAATTAAATCACTTATACAATCATCAAAATAAGAATTTATATAGACATATAAGTAGAGTTTCCAATGAAATTTTCATTTATGGTCAGTATATTAAACTTGTTCTCTAATAAGCACCTACACCTTTATTCAAATAGTCTATAAGATTAGCTGCTTCCTTCATAAGGAAGAACGTAACTTATTCTAGTCATTTTACGTTCTATCAATGTCCAATCTCAATAGAAAAATATCAATGAATGGTTAAGGATAATTCATAAATGCATTATAAATCTTATAATTATGATCTCATTATAATTTCATTTACAATGTACATTTATCCTATAGACTTTTGTCCTATATATAAATATGTATAAGATAAATAATTTCTTAAAGTAAAGGTTAATTACTAAAACAAAATTAAACTTTGCATAGTTTTGCAATTATAGCCCAAACTTTGAAAAACAGTAATAAAATATTTGAACTTTCAGTTTTTCAAAAAAGTAGCCTAACATTAGACTTTTCATTAACGAAGACGATGCAGCAAGGCAAGTTAACTGTATTAAGTTTGTAACATCCCGTTACTGTTAACAAGGGTATTTTCGTAATTGGGACAGACTGATAGGATTGCACTGCATTCATTGACTAAGCATGTTACTGGCCTCTAATTATAGAGGAATAGGCTTATTGCATATGCATCCATCCATAGGTACATGCATTCATGATTTTTCGGTGTTTGATTGTGAGCTTGCACTGACTGGACTGACTGGATTAAGGATTAATTGATAAATTAGAGTAATTGGGTGAAATTGACTGATTTAGAATTGGTTACGAATGACTGGTAATTTATAGTGATTTATAGGAAAATTTCGGGTAATTCGGGAGAAAATGCCCGGACCGGAAATATTTGGGCGACTGACCGATTGACTGTGTAGAACTGAAAGGAACTGTCCAATGGCAATGGAAAATTAGAATTTTACTGATAGGAAATAAATATGTTGAGCCATTG
>JAOTIZ010046815.1:0-13965 GCA_027123425.1 Erythroxylum panamense
AAAAGTATTTTATCAACTTTATTAATGACTATTCACATTATTGTTATCTATATTTACTGCAAGAAAAGTCTCAATTAGTGGACATGCTTGAGGTGTTCATTAATAAGGTAGAAAGGTTGTTAGATAGAAAAGCAAAAGTCGCAAGGTCTAATAGAGGTGGTGAATATTATGGTAAATATGAAGAGAATGGACAGTGTCTACGTCCATTTACAAAATTTCTTTAAAGTCGAGGCATTTGTGCACAATATACAATACCCAATACATCACAACAGAATGGTGTAGGTGAAAGGCAGAATTATACTCTTATGGATATAGTTAGGAGTATGTTAAAGTTACATAAATGTGCTTTTATTAAAGACAACTAAAAATCTACTTAATAAGGTTCTTAGTAAAGCAATTCCTGTGACATCTTATGAATTGTAGACAAGTAGGAAACCTAGCTTGAGGCCCCTACATGTTTAGGGTTACCCAACAAAAATAAGGATTTATAATCCTCATTAAAGGAAACTTGATGCAAGAACCATTAGTGGTTACTTCGTCTGTTATCTAGAAAAGTCCAAAGGGTACATATTTTATTGTTTTGACCATGGTGTAAGAATAGATGAGTTTAGTAATACTAGGTTCATTGAAAATGGACAAATTACTGGGGATGGGGAACCACAAAAGGTGGATATTTAAGAATTTCAGGTGAAAAATCCTTCACCCAGTGTCTCTTCTCAAATTGTTATTCCTCTTATTGTATCACAATCACGTAACATATTAGAACAAAAATTTAATATTCCAAATTCACAAGAAGAGAATGTCAATAATGAACTAGTAAATAATGTGCAAGTCACAAATGATCAAATGATACCACAAGAAATAGTATTACGAAGGTATATAAGGAAGAAATGACCATCTATATTAGATTACTATGTGGTGTATTCACTTTAGCATCGATAAAGACTCGATCTCATTTAAAGAAGCTATGAAATGTAATAATTTTGAAAAGTGGCTCAACGCTATACAAGAAGACTTAAAATCTATAGATGATAATCAAGTCTGGGAATCAGTCGAGTTAACCAAAGGCTCAAAGCAAGTGGGCTATAAATGGGTCTTTAAGACTAAAAGGGACTCAAAAGGTAATATTGAAAGGTACAAAATCAGACTTGTAGCCAAAAGTTATACTCAAAAAGATAGCATTGACTTTAAAGAGAACTTCTGTCCAGTTTCGAAGAAGGACTCTTTAAGAATTATTATGTCATTAGTAGCTCATTATGATTTAGAGCTTCACCAAATGGATATAAAGACTACTTTTCTGAATGGTGACTTAGAAGAAGAAGTTTGTATGGACCAACCAGAAGGTTTTATGAATGCAAAAAAGGAAAATATGGTGTGCAAATTAAAGAAACCAATATATGGTTTGAAAAAAGCTTCATAACAATGGTATCTTATGTTCAATGATACCATTACTTTTTATGGTTTTGTATAAAACACTGTTGATAGTTGTATCTATATGAAGGTCAGTGAGAGCAAGTTCATTATTTTGATACCATATGTTGACGATATTCTTTTGACTGTTAATGATTTGGGCTTGTTACTGATGTAAATAAACTTTTCTTTAATAACTTTGAAATGAAAGATATGAATAAGGCATCTTATAAGATTGGAATATAAATATTTTATGATAGGACACAAGGATTGTTAGGGTTGTCTTAGAAATAATATATCAGTAAAGTATTAGAGAGATTTATGATGGAAAAATGCTTAGCAGGGGTGGTTCTAATTCATAAAGAAGATAAATTTAGTGAAATGCAATGTCCCAAGAATGATTTAGAGCAAAAGGAAATGGAATCTATTCCCTATGCCTTTGTAGTTGGGAGTCTTATGTGTATTTAAGCTGGTACTCGTTCGAATATTAGTTTTAGTATTGGAATGCTAGGCCGATATCAAAGTAATCCCAAATTGGACCATTGGAAAGCTGCAAAGAAAGTTCTTAGGTACTTACAAGGCACTAAGGATTAGATGCTCATATACAAGAAATCAAATCACTTAAGAAGTGATCAGTTATTCAGATTTAGACTATATTGTTTGTGTAAGCTCAAGGCAATCTACCTTTGGTTATCTATTCCAACTAGCAGGAGGGGCAATTTCTTGGAAGAGTGGAAAACAATCTTTCATTGCTACTTCCATTATATAAAGGATGAATTTGTGGCATGCTTTGAGACCACTATTTAAGCATTGCGGTTATGGAACTTTGTTTTAAGGCTACGTATTGTCGACATTATAGCTAGATTGCTAAGAATTTATTGTGATAATGTTGCAGCTACCATCTTCTCTAAAATGACAAGTGTTCTAAGGGTGCTAAATACATGGACTAGAAATACTTGTCAGTCAAAGAAGAAGTGCAAAAACATAAAGTGTCAATTGAGCATATTTGAATTTATCTAATGGTAGTGGATCCGTTAACTAAAGGATTACTACCTAAAACATTTATTGGCCATGTTGAATGGATGGACTTTATAAATAAGTCTTTGTTAGCATGAGATCATATTATGTGTATACATATGTTTGGATATTTGCCATTATTGTTTTGACACTTATGAAATCAATTAACGTTATGTTTTTGCTTATTTGTTAATTGTCACATTATGTTATGTATACACATTATTTTATTGTTTTGAAAATTATAGTGTTTCTCAATTACAGTTATTTTAAGTTGAGATGATTACCGTGATCCCATTATTTCAATTCATTCAAGTTTGATGGCTTGATAAATTCAATATATGATGTACACTTATGTTGTTGGATCATCAAGTAATAACATGAGCTAAATAGGAGATTCTTATATTAATTTAATAATAATAAAGTGTGACCCATATTACTTTATTTAATTCTAATATGAAGTAAACCCAAAATAATAGTTATTGGGCTTGTAAAGAAAATTGAAGTTATTAGGGATTATAATTAATAAAACTTTTTCCTCTCTATTCAGTCAAGCAACTTTAACAGATATCAAAGAAATATACATTCTTATATCATTGGAAAAGAATGAAGAAAGGAAGAAGAGGAGAGTGGATAAAGATTTTACATAGAGAAGGTATTTGTGATCAAGAAGGAATTACATATATTAAGCATGGAACAAGGTTAATATTTTCTTTTTTTTGTTGCCTATAGTATGAATTTTAAGGTTTGAAGGTGTTGAATCAATTATGTCATAGATCTTCTTGAGTGAATTTTAGACTTGAAATATTGTTTAGAACGTTAAAGATTAAATTTACAAAAAAATGATAATTATCTTTATTAAACAATTGATTTGATAATTAACCATATCTATGTTAGGATAATAGATCTCTAATTTAAACAATAATTCATCGGTTGAATTTAAAAGTGAATATTTATTGTTAAATGTACATCTCAAATTTAGATATTTGTTTGAATACAAATAATTAAGTTTTGGCCGAGTCATTTTTCTGTGGAACTTTAAAATCTACCGTTTTGTTTCTGTATCTTAGAAGACGAAAACAATGATAGAAGTCCTTATCCTTCATCTACTTATTCTGTTTGAAATGGTTAAGAAACATATCCTTGTATTTAGGAATTGAATAGATACAATACTTTATAAATGAAACCAGTTCACAACCAAGTTTTAAAACAAATTATTTCAAGCATAAAACACCATTATTAATTCCAGTTTATCTATTTATGCTCATGTCCTTCTAAGTAAGTCAAATTGCAAGTTGAAGTTCCGAGATAAAAGATAAACCCAGAAATTATCAACATAAAAAGTGGGCTTTTTTTATGTTTCTATTTTTATAATTTGATTTATATTATTTTTATATAAAATATGAATAATTAATTTAATATTATATTTAATTAATTAATTAAAATTAATTATGAAAAAATTATGAATAATTTAATTTAATTTGTTAATTACTAATAAATATAATTAAATTAAAATATCTTCAACATATAAATTTCAAATAAAAGTTTATTTAATAATTAAAATATATTTCAAATAAATATTAATTATAAATAAAAAGTTGATTTTTAAATTATTAATTTTAATAAAATGTTGTATTAAATAATTTGTTACTAAATATTATATATGAGGCTAAAATAAATTTATTTAATTAAACATAATTTATCTAATATATAATTATTATCAGTGATAAAAATATAATTACATTGACATTAATAAAAACGAACTAAAAACTAAAAATGAAAACTGAAAACTGAAAATTACAAAAAAAAATAAAGTAAAACCAAGTGACCCTTAAATTTCCACTATTAGACTTATGGGCTATATGGGATGGGCCACAAAATATAAATGGATCAACTTTTTAGCCTATCATAAAATAAGCTTCCACGAATCTTTATGGGATGGAAAAACAAGTGGACCAATTTTTAGTGATTTTGGATTGTTACTCTTAGGGATATATGTTTTTATATATTTGATTGTAAATGTTTGGTCCTATAGGATTATATATGTTAGAATAAAATTTGGGCATGTGAAGATGCATTGAGTTTCAAATTGAATTTAAATTATTAATTTATGAGCATAATTATAATTCATAATTCATAATTCAATTTGATTAATTAAAAAATAATTAGAAATAAGTTTTTGATTAAATTGAAAATATTAGTTTAATAGTAATTAGTTGAAATAAATTTCATTAGACTACAAGCACGAGTTCGTTATTGTGTTACATAAATTATTTATTTTATCATTTTTGAGTTTCATGAGCGATCTCTAATTCCTAAAAATTTGGTTTTAGGAAAATTCTAACTATGATAAGGTCACCCAAATTTCTGCAAATTGCGACACAAATGAGACGAATCATCATCATATTAGTGTAGTTATTCCATATGTGATTCTTTCTTGGAGAAAATCCAACACAACATGTTATTACTGTTAGTAACTTAATATGAGAGTTATATTCTGAAAGTTGTCTGGATTTTATAGAGGATAAAGTGAAGTGTATGACTTTACTCTCAATATTGCCACAAGTAGAAAGTGAATTGTTAAGCATGCTTTGGAATTCAGATTGCCTAATTCGAAAACATATAAATGGTTTTGATAATCTAATGAGAGAAATTTGAAGAAAAGAATTGATAGGACTTTTTATTCGATCAGTCTTCTAATGGAAATAATTAAAAAGTTACAAATTGAGCATCAAGGGCTTTATCATATGAATTGGTTGACTCCATTCCACTTATATTTTATTATATTTAGATGATGTGCATAAAAAATGATCATGATCATTATGTGTTGAACTAAGTTATATTGTATTATGTTTACTTATATATGCCAAGCTTGATATTTACAAATTCTCAGTACCTATTTTACATGAGATTTTATACTTGACAGTTCGCTCTTAAGTATGATGATTATTATTTAGTTTTCATATAAATGTTGATTGAGAACATCTATGATCTTTCAATTTCATAGGCATGTTATACCAGAAGAAGAACATCTTGAAGCCTCCAAGATGTCTTTTGATGTATATGTAGTTAGTTTAGTTTTTGTGGAGCTATGAATCATAAGTGTAAGCATTATGGTAGGCACAAATGGAAAAATAAAAAGGGACATACACACTATACTCACGATTCAAAGAAGGCAGAAAAGAACCAATATAAAAAAGAAAAACGTCCTTTTAAAAATTAGAATATGAAAGAGATAAGTACTTTAATTGTGACAATAAGGATATAAAAGGTTATAATCTTATTGTATAAACATTTGTTTTATGAATATGTGTTATTATGTTTTTTCTTACTAAGTCACATCCTTTAGAGATTTTAGACTCAAGAGCAACCAACCAACCATTGAAAGATAGGCATGCCTTCATAAAATTCTAAAAAAAATCTCTTATAGAACATGATGGATTTGTGTAAGAGACAACTTAAAGATTGCTTTATAAGAGATTAAAACTTGCAAATTAGATATAAGTGATGGTCGATCTTTAATGTTACATAATGTGTTATTTACTCTAAAGATTCGACATAATCTCATTTTTGTGTTGGTATTAATTTGTTTTTGTTTTAGTGTAAATTTCTACTGTGGTTGTTTGGATTTATATCCCAAAACTATTTATTATGGTCATGGTTTTATGTTGGACGATTTTATTATTCTGGATGTTGTTTATTAAAAAATAAACTTAGTTATTCCTTGTTGACATCATCTAGCAATTCCAATGACAATGCAATTTTTGGCATACTAGATTATGTCATATTGGTCAAAATCGAACGAGTCAAATAGCTAAACAATGATTCTTAGATGATTTAGTCAAATAAATTACCTATTTGTGAACGTTCTCTAGTAGATAAAATGGTAAGAAATCTGTTTACAAAGCAAACATGAGGTTCCCATCCATTATAGCTAATTCATTTTGATATTTGTGGTCCACTGCAGCTAACACATCATCCAACATGATGTTGGACTTCTTTATAGATTCAATAAGCTAGACTAGTTGTAGACTACAAATTATGATGAAAAGATTAGAGTCCGAATAATATAAAATGATCTTAAAGTTATAACTTATATACCAACGAAAGACTTGTCTACTCTTGTTACATATTTCTAATTTAGCTAAATAGATATTAATTAAATGACACAAATAATTAATTATTTTTTTGGTAATTATAATTAATTATTCTTATGATAAGATATATTCTTCAAATTTGGTTATATAAATCTTACAGTTGTAGTTATGATAAGAATTGTTTTAGTTAATTATATTATTGTTTTAGTCTAACAAAATCTCAAACCAATTTTTTATTAATAATTTTAGAAAAAAATTTATATTATGAGAGGGAATAATATTTTTAAGGTCTAGATAATAATTATAATTAGTGTTGGATATTTTGGACATATTTTATTTTTTCTTTATAAGACTCCAATAATACTTATTCATTGTAAAGCCAAATGATAATTATTTTTAGGTCAGGTTTATGTGATTAGCTATTTAAAATGTAAACAAGCTCTGCCATCTCTCTAACCAGCCCCCATTGTTACTTTATAAGCCAATTCCATCTTTTACTTGTTACTATTATCATCACCCAAACCCTCATTCAGCCTTCTTACATCTGCTACAATTCTACTAGAAACCTTTAGTAACACCTTCCTATCTATAACTCTTTTTCACCATGTTACTTTCCAATCTTCTTGAAAAATTTTGCTTAACTTGTTTTTTACAGTAAGGGTATTCTAGGCAATCTTAGTGAACCAGTTTCTTGTTTGAGACTTACTTCCCCCATTTAGTAACTGTGCCCTTAACTTTCACTGGTTCTTTAGCTTCCCGCCCTTGAACCAGTAATCTTTCTGACAATGCAAGCTGCAAACCTAAATGATCCCCTTCTCCTTTATTCAGCATTCTCCAACACAGTTCATCATCTTCTTCATCATCCACCTCAATTGCTTTTATGCTCCTAATCCTCTCCTTTTGGCAATCACCTACCTACCCCTCCCCCCTCCTAAATAACCCTTTAGTTACTATGTCTAAGGGACTCTTTCCTTTAGACCCATCTTCTTCTTATACCTCTATCCACCCCCTCCTTTACCCCCCTCTCCACATCAATCCATAACTCCTTCTCGAATTAATCATCTCAAGAGTTGGAAGTAGGTTATAGGTGACCTTCCTAACATCACTTAACACTATTCCCTATGCAAAGAGTTAAATGGTTAGAGTATTATAGGACCAAACCTAGCTATCTTGAAGGAAGGAGCTTGAAGTTAGGAGACCATATTTATAGGATTCTTCATAGATTGTAGGCCTGCTTTCCCTCTTATCCAAAGATGGGCTTTGAACCTTTGGAAGGGAAGGGGTCTCATTGAATTTCTCCTCTTTGAGGATAATCTCCTACTATTTACTTTTCCTCAAAGGCTGCAGGATTGAAGATATTTAAAGAAGGGTCATGGCATATCGCTTAGATTCCCCTATTTCTCTAATTTTGAGAACCTGGAACAAAGTTGGAAAATATAAAGGTCAGTAGCATTCTGTTATGGATAAACATTCATAACATCCCACTGGAATACTGGACGATTAAGGGGTTGAGTTTATTGGTCAACTTTCTTGGAAAACCAATATAAATGGATGAGAACACAACTAAGAGAAAAAGAATTGGTTATGCTATAATTTCTGTAAGAGTGGACATCTCTTATAAGCTTCTTGATCAAATGCCTATCATGAGACTAGGGGTAGACAATAACCTAGCGGAAGATAGTGTTCACGTTTCATACCAATGGAGGCCCTTTATTAAAGCTCAAGGGAAGATGTGGAAACCTATAGGAAAGTTGTTTAACAATATGGACTATTATATACTGATGGGATTGGCAAAAAATGATAACTCTTCAGATAATTGAATTTTTACCTCTAAAGAAAGCCCTCCAGTAAATGATGGCATCCTTGTGACTTCTTTAGCTAATGTAACACCTAAAGACCAAACCAAGGAACTACCTATAGAAGCTAGAGACATTATATCGAAAGCCCATACGCTAGTTGGCATAGAATCAATGAAAAATGATGAAATGAACATAGCTAATGTCAAGCGTTTTTATACAATTATAGTAAGGAAATCTTAAAGGAGTAAGAAGAAAATCTCCAAAGGCAAACTATTTTAATGTAATTAATCATTTAGAATGTTCGTCAATAAATTGGCCCAATAAGCTAAATGCTTTAGTGGATTTTGTTTCCAAGGAGAAGCCTTATATTTGGGTATTTTGGAGTCTAAGATTAGACTGTAAAATCTAAATAAATTGAAAAGATTAGGACCTTGTTGGAATCTTATTACTAACCATCAACATCATGCTTATGGAAGAATCATTATATTCTATAATACAAACCTTGTTAAGTTGGACCTGTTGGATTTAAATGAACAAGTTATGCATTTGAAGTTATGCAAAGTAGTTATTAACACAAAGGAAACTATGGATAAAGCTAGAAAGATCTTAATTTCTACCTAGAATTTCTTAAAAGCTGTCAAAAATCACTCTTCTCTAGTCCAACAATGATCCAGGGCTCACTGGATTAAAAGGAAATATGCAATTAGTGTTATTGGATTAAAAATTAGGAAAAATGCAATAAGTTTTATTGGATTAATCAAGGCAACAACCACATATGATGTGTCATTTAACATAGGTCATGTTATCCAAAATAATTACAAATCATTAATCGCTATACATGAATTTTAACATAACAATTAAGGATTACATCGAAATTCTAGCAATAAGTTTGCAATTAAATGATACAATATATGTATTAAGAACATCTTTTCATAATACCTAATAGATTTATACACAAATAACATAATAATAACAAAAATCTGATTATCCATACACAACCTAAATCTATATGCCTAGGATAACACAATCAATTTAATAGGGGAGAAAGAAACAACAAAAATATGAAAGAAATGCTTAACTCGGGTCGTAGGCGTTGATATTACCTCCGAACTGGCATCAGAACGTTACCCTTCCATGAGTCTCTCCCAAAAAAATGTTTCAACCCCATTAATAACCATACCGAAGACCCCTTTAGTGACTCCTCTTTTCTACTACAAGCTTTTGTTTTTGCCTTCTAAACCCTCGATACTGTTTGGTGATGTGACAGATAAACTTAGTTGGCCATGCATACTATTCACTCTTCTTTCAAAACCCTCCAACAAAATTGGCAGCTTATGGAAATGACTACATTTCCGTAAGACATCTGCGTGAAACACAGACTGCGTTTTCTCTCCACGTTGATGTCATTTCAATTTTGAAGTGCTACTGCTTCCTACTGCATTGCTACGTCATTTCCTTCTTGTTTTAATCGACCTTATATGTTGCGTTTTGCTTCTTCCCAGTAGCCTCTTCTCTTCCACTTTTGCTGTCTCCATGCTATCGTTGTACTACTCCATTAAATTTGTTGTTGCATGGCAAAAACATACAAGTGCCAAGCATACTTTCTATGATTCTTCTTCTTCTTCTTTTTTCCATTTTCTTGTCTTTCTTTTGTCTTTTAATTTTCTTCTTCTTGCTCTATAAAGATAATTGAATATTAATCTTTGAAAAATGGCCCAAATATCATACTTTTGATTCACTTTAACTTCTTTGCTTCCAAATTGTTCCTAAAATCACATTAAGTCGAAGTAAGTATCTTAAGCAATTTCATGTCAATAATCGCTAAATGTAATAGAATCATTTCATAATCAATTAAGAACTTATCACTTCCTATATATTTATTAGAGCTCACACGTTTTCTTCTCTAAAGTCTTAACAAGCCATCAAAATAATTATGAGGAAATTCTTGTAAATGGGAAATGGATGTGAAGCTAAGGTGAAATGGGCTGAAGTATGTTTTCCTGAGGAAAATGGAGGATTAGGGATTCTTTCTTTGAGGAGTACTAACAAAATTCTACTATTAAGAGGGTGTGGTCAATTCTCCTTAAGAAAAACTCCCTTTGGATAATATGGATAAGCATCTATTACTTGAAAGGATGAAGCACATGGTCTCTGAATGCTAAACTCTCCTATTCTTACTTCCTAAACCAATTGATTAAATTAAAGGGTGAAATAGAGAAGTATGTTACTTGAAAAATTGGCAATGAAAAGCTAACTAGCCTCTAGTTTGATAATTGAACTAGAAATGATCCCCTAATTTAGGGTCAGTTGGTCAAGATTAGTTTACTGGATTTCCCTAGGTAATCTAAGGTGCATGTTGTGATTGAGAAAGGGGATTGGAAACCACCTGCATAAATTAATCATTTAAGAATCTCTTATGCTCCTAATTTGAACAATCTGGACCGTTATCTTTGGAACAACATTCTTATCAGTCTACTTTCTAACAAGAAATGTAGGGAAGCTTTTCACTTATCTACTTCTATAATTAAATGGCACTAGCAGGTTTGGAATCTATAATTGAATGGCACTAGCTGGTTTGGCAAAAATCTTTGGTTTGGAATCTATAATTGAATGGCACTAGTTGGTTTGGAAAAAATCTTACTCATTAGGGTTTCCTTTTTTGTTATCGTTGGCAATTAAAAATAAGCTTAATACATTGGACATGTTACATTGCCTAAATCTTAGCCTATAGGGAACATATGTTCTTTGACTGCCCTTATTCAGCCACTATTCAGAGAACTGTCAAAAGCAAATTTCACCGAAACATTGCTTCCCAAAAGCTACAAGAGTTATCTAAATGGTTATTGGATAACCCCAAGACTTTTAAAGACTCCAAGGAGGTATATTTATTAGGATTTGGAACTTGCATATATGAGATATAGAAAGAATGTAACCTCAGAAGATTCCAAAAGAAGGAAAGGTCTCTTTGGAAAACTATAGAAATTATTCTTTACAATATTAGAGAACAACTCCTTATATCCCTACAACGCCCTTTTAAACAAAGTGACTATTCTTAGGTGATTATGGACTCATAGGGACTCTGACAAGATGTTGGTAAGGACAAGTGTATATGATGGAAAATAATAAATTGGAAACTATATAATACTTGTGGAGGAGGAATCTGGCACATGAAGGATGAGATGATTAGGTTTGTTCAACCCGGTTAAACCAAAATGAGGAGTTAAAGTAGTACCACCGAGAAAATTAGTGTTAGGACACTCTCACCTGTGTCTCTTTACACTTTCATATAAAAATATGTGTTGCAGTGCGATGGTGTCCAATAAAATTCCTCCAGAATTTCATTCTAGTTTTCTATTTTCCTAACTGCTGAAATGATGAGTTCAATCATTGTTTGTCTATTTATTCGGGTGAAGGGAATTTCCATATCATCCCCTATGTATTATTTTTGACATGGTGCCCCATTCTTTACAATTTTTAACTAAGAAAACTGTCTAAAATGTAAGATGACAATAAGTAAGTCAGAATTGAGGCAGTAGATTTGGGCTCGAGTCTTAATCCAAGCGTGGCTTGATCCAGCTTATTTTTTTTCAATTTAAAATGCCAAAATGGCATTATTTTACATATAAAGAGCAAGTCTTGGGCCGGTTAAGTCGAGCCTAGATAATCGGAGCCCAAGCCAAGCCTAGCTCGAGGCTTATTTTTTTTGAAAAAACCAGGCTTGAGACCCAGCTCAAGGCTTGGTCAACCTTGGCTTAGTTTGTTGACTTCAAGCTAAATCGAAGCGAATTGAACCGGGCCTAGGCCCAATTACCATCTCTAAAAGAAGTGACACTAGTGAGTGTTGTTTCTAAATAGTTTTTAACTTATTACAAAATAATATTTTAATAATTATAAAATAAAAAATATTTTAAAATAAAATTCAAATTAATAAATTCCCTGTAGCATCCAAGTAGTCCAAAAAAAATCCAATTTCCATGCCATACCGGAGGGTTTAATGGCGTAACATTGAAGTTTAAATAGAAACCTAACAAAATTAACTTTTAAGGAGTAGATAGTAAGGTATAAAGTAATATCGGACAAAAGCTAAGTTAAACAATTTGTGAAACTTTAGGGGACGATTTGCACATTTAATCTTAATGTTTTCAATAAAGATAGTTCTACTTTTTCATCTCAAATTTTTGTTTTTTAATTTATGTGTCTAAGGTATTACTGAAATAGATTCTGTAAGTCTTTCAAGCATCCATTCTTCGAAAAGTATTATATCTTTCTATTGAATGTGATATTTGATTAATTAAATTAGTTCTAAACATAATAAATCTCCTCGTTATAAAGGTTTATGAGGAAAATGTTGTATTCATAGTTTATAACAAATTTTAAAAATTAATGAAAGGGATATTGGTCTTATGTTCATCACGTAAATAATAAAACATCTAAAATATTTTTTATTGCTAAGGGAAATTATAAGATTTGGTTAGTCATTACAAAGACTAAATTTAACATCTCTCAATGTTGATTCCGTTTAATCTTGTTTTGTTAAAGGTTTTATTCCCACTTGCCCAATTTCTATATAAATATATTTTATTTTTATAATTTTTCATAGAATTTTTTAAAAGCAAATATATTGTTTCAACTGGGAGATACTCTTTCTTTTGTTTTAACGATGTAACTAAGAAATTAAATTTTGTTTATTAATATATTTGATCTTTAAAAGATTTTCAATTTTTTAATAATTTTAAAGATTTTTATTGTAATTTCTTTACTATTAACCAATGTTTTAAAAATCAAATCAATGATTGAACCGGAGAAGCAACTGATTCAAGGGTCAATGGTTCAACCGAAATTCAGTCGTGATCAAACCAGTGACAAATAAATATATAAATTTTTATTTTATATATTATAAGTATAAGATAATTTTTAAACATACTATTTAATTCTTTATATATCTAATTATAAATTTAACTTAAATCTTCAAACTTCAAAATGTACAATTTTTAAAAAAAAGTTCACCAAATACAACACAAAATAAGATAACAAAGTTCACTAGTCATATTTCATCAAAAAGATTAAAAAAATCACTAATCATAATATTCATTCAAGTTAAAATCATCAAATCAAGGCATTTTAAATGGACCGGTCAGTTCGTTCTTTCACCGATTCAACGGTTTTTACCTGTCCAACCGCAAAATAAACAGGCCAATCACTCAAAAAAAATACGGGCTAAATCGGACCGTTTCATACTCCAATTTACCAATTCTCCGATCCGACCGATCGGTTCAGTCCGATTTTTAAAACACTGGTATGTGATGCTTCATGGCGTGCTCACAATTTACCTTCAGTTCTAGTCTCATGAAACACATCTCTGCATGGAGTCTAGATCTTCTGTTTAATTTTATAATATTTTATTCTGTTTCATAAATTTCAGTCATTTATTTATGTAGACCTCGCGTAGATCTCGCATAAATAAACACAGGACTCGTACAAATAAATGATTAAAATTTATGAGACAAAATAAGATACCATAAAATTAGACAGAAGATCATGTCCCCTGCACGTTATCCAGCATCCACCGTCTCACATCGGGTACTACGGTTCTTATATAACGAATCTCGATATGCTTCATCCAACGGTCAACATTTCAATAAAAG
>JAOTIZ010046876.1:0-13953 GCA_027123425.1 Erythroxylum panamense
TCGCATAAGAAGGCATCTGCGCTATGGCCTCAACAAAAGGAATGTTTATATGCAATTTTTTAAATATCTCAAGAAAATGACCAAATTGCTTATCTAATTGCGTACCTTTCAACCTTTGAGGATAAGGAATCCGAGGTCTTACCAGATGTATGATAGGGTCAGCAGATAACCTTGGATGATCCTCCTTTTCAGCTAGTGCTCCCTTGTCCTCATTGCCACTTTCCCGACTCTCTTCTTGTTCACTTTTTTCCACTTATTTATCCTTTTGCTTCTCCTTAACTTCTTCAAGCTGTCTGTCACTCCTCAATAAGATTGCCTTTGCATGTTCTCTCAGGTTGGCCTCAGTAGTGCTAGGTAATGAACCCGAAGGTCTTTCCTTTAACAAACTTGTAATCTAGCTCATCTGATTCTCCAAATGTCTAATAGAAAATTCTTGGTTCCGCATCCTAACCTCGATAGTGGAAATGTACTTCAAGAGTAGCTCTTCGAGATTAGATTTCTTTGTTGGTGCAGGATTAGGAGCCTTGAAACCTGGAGGTAGCTGTCTCTGAACATTGGATGACTGTGGTTATGCCACCTGTTCATTCCACCAAGAGAGATATGGATGATTCCTCCACCCTGGGTTGTAGCTATTAAACTATGGATCCCCTCTTTGTCTGTTATAATTACCCATATAATGGGCCTCTTCTGTCTGTTAAGGAAAAGGATTTCTGAATTGACATTCAGAAGATGCATGGGAATCTCCACCACAATGCTCGTATAAAGCACAACTCCTTAATAAAGAACTAGCTCCTACTCTCACACTGTGCATCAGATTATCCAACTTCTTTGTCAAAACATCCATCTGAGCAGATAAAGCCACTGTATTGTCTACTACATGAGCTCTTATACGTCGTTTGGGGTGCCTTTTTGTATAATACTAAAAACTGCTAATGACCATCTCATCAATCAACCTGTAGGCCTGATTTGGCGCTTTCCTCGTTAAACTACCTCCAACGGTAGCATCTATGGTACTCCTGGACGATGGGGTCATTCCTATATAAAAATTATTGACTTGCTGCCATGTAGAGAACCCATGACTAGGACACTATGCCAACATATCCCGAAATCACTCCCATGCTTAATATAAACTTTCATTTTCATATTGAATGAAGGAAGTGATCTTATTCTTCATCTTTGTAACCTTGGTAGGAGGGAAAATTTTTGCCATAAATAATCTCATCATCTCATCCTATGTAGTAATCGATCCTGACTGCAAACTAGCCAACCATGCTCTTGTCTTATCCCTTAAAGAAAATGGGAATAACCTTAATCCCACCACATCATCCAACACTCCATTCTGCTTAAACAAATCACAGATATCTAAAAACGTCTCCAAATGGGTGTTCGGATCCTCCAAAGGCAATCCTCCAAACTGATATGCTCTCACCATAGATGTAATGCTGTGAGGAATCTCAAAACTTGCAACTGTGATCGTTGGCCTTATAATGGGAGGCATGGGTCTATTGTTGTGCCCCATAGTCAAATCAATCCTAGTCAACTCCCTTCTCTCTTCAGTGTGTGGCATCAGCCTCTATTCGTGATGTTCCATCTTTACAAAAGGCTCTTCTCTAACCCTTTCTTCTGTGTTACTACTCCGAGCCAATCTGGTTTACTTACGCAACCTACAAGTAGTTTTTTCAATCTTAGTATCAAGTAACAAATTCTCGGGCTTTTGACCACGAGTGATCATAAACAAAATGGAATAAATAAAAAGCAAATAATATCAGAGCTAAGAATGGAAAATAAAACACACCGAAGTACGTTAATCAAGCAAACAATTAAAATACTAAAATAAATAAAAAAAATGAAGCAAGATTTAAATTTGAGATAATTAACACCGTTTAACCTAATGACTCACAATAGAAAGAATCTCCCTGACAATGGCCCCAAAAACTTGTTGTGATCTAAAGAAAACAATATAAATTGAATTCTATCTAGACCAACTAGAGGCAAGCGTACTCCATCGACAAGTAATATAAAACGGTAAGAACTAGATATCGTACCCAAGAGAATTTTAACACGCAAGACAATTAGATTAAACGATAAAAAATTACTCAGACGATCAAGAATAGATTGATTTGAAAAGAAAATAAATTAAAGTAAGCAAATCAAGGAAATATGAAAAATGCAGTTATGAATTAAAACGACTTATTTTATTCAAATGATAGAAATTGGTTAAGGTATCAGATTTCAATTGGATTGGACACTAAAATATAAAATTGTAACGGTGGATTGATCTAGGAATTACTTCACTTAAGCAAGTAGAACCCAGTGTTCATAGGTGTTCCCTTCTCTTCTAAATCCGAGTCACCCACTTAGTTCATAGATAATTTGAAATAAAAGGCGTTCAATACAAGAAGCCTAAAACTAAGTTCGTTAATCCTAGGTATCCTCACATAAGATCCTAAGATTGGTCTACATTTTAGTCTCAAGTATATCGCTTGATTAATTTTTTGACAAATTAAATCCCATTGGTTATGGCATCCAATCATCTAAGGTCTTAACCTAGGTGATCAAGCTAAATTAGGACTAAATATACATTTAATCAAGCAAAAATCAATACCACAAAAATTGTCCTAATTTAATATCAATCTTAACCTTAACTGAAAAAAAAACTTACTCACACATATTCATCAATGTAACATAAGTCATGGGCATAGTATATAATTGCATTGATTAAATTCACAAAAATTAAAAAAATAAGGAATAAAGATAAATTAAATCCCAGCAAAACCGTGGCTGCTAGGATTGAAAAATGTTTTGGCCACGTTTAATTTGTTGTCTTCATTCCTCTGATCTCTCTCTAGCTTCTCTTTTCTTCTGCAAAGTCACGTTGTCTTCATTCTAGCTCTCTGTCGCAACTGCTTCAACGTTCTTCTTAGCCACTAGTTGTCTTCAACATTCCTCTTACCACCAGTTGTCTTCAACGTCCTTTTAACCAACAGTTGCTTCAACTCTTTTGCACTCTCTTCATTTTGTTTCCATGTAACTTCTTCAACCAAATTCATCGTCCTATCCTATGCTTTCATGTCCTCTTGCCATAGCTACTGTAACGTGTGTGGATGATTGTGTTTTTTTTTATGGTGGTGTAACATGAGTGGAGAGTCTAAGTTTTAGTGGGGATGCTTCCTATAACACCAACGTCTCCTTTGGTCTCCACCAGCTACTTGCCTCAACGTGTTTCTCCACTAGTTGCTTTCATATTTTTGCCACCAGCTGCTTCCTTGGTTCTCTTCTATTGCTGCTAGCTGCTTCGTGTGTGAGTGGAGGGTAATAGTTTAGTCCACGATGTTGCGTGAGTGCTGGAGAGTATTTGTTTTTGTTTCTTTCTTTTCTGCCAGCTGCTCATGCACACTCATACCCCCCACTTTTCATGCCTCCAGCATTGTTTTTTCTTGTTGTCCGCAACAGCTTTCTTCCCTTCATTGTCTGCACCGCCACTCTCCTTTTACTCTCTTTGTTTAATATTTTCCTGCCGCCACCAGCTGTTGCTATTTGTTTCTTTCCTATTCAATCTCCACGCTTCATTCCTCTCTTTATGTGCTGCCAACTGCTACTTTCTATGTGATTTTAGGAGAGTTTTTGTCACCTTTCACGCACAACTCTTTCTATTTTTTTCCACTCCTGTGCAGCTGCTTTCTTTTCTCTTCTTCGTGTTGAAATGTCTCCCAGCTGTCCTCCTTATTCACGCACACCACTCTCTCCACCGCAAGCTAACTTCTTTTGTTTTTTATGTATTTAATGTCCAACGCTCTTTTGGTCCCACACTTCTTCGTGTTTTTAATCTCATTCATGCAAAACCCCCTCCTTTTTCTTGCCTTGCTAAAACGTTAATGTCCAAAATGTTAATATTTTGGTCCTTGCTTCTTTTGAGAGTTTTTCTTACTTTAGGCTTTTAAATGTCCCAAATTTAATATGTGCCTAGAATTAAAACAAATAACTCTTAATTAGTGCAATTTAAACATTAAATGGACAAGAGTTTAGCAAATTATAAATCTAAAATTAATATAAAAATGTCTATTAACAATATGCTTTATGATTTTGTAAATTAACTCTTGACTATCTTGTGGTTTGTAAATGACCTTATGTATGAACCTTTTAGACTGTTGTTGAGATTGCTCTTGAGTGGACTTAAAAGTCCAGAAGTTATGATAGAGTTTTAAATGTGAACATAGAAGTACGTTTAAAACTAATTTACAAGTTTTTTAGTTGGGTTTTGAGATTTTCAAAATACAGCAGTTGTGTTGTCCAAATGTTTTCATAGGATATTTGGTTAGCCTTGCTTAGTCAGGTTAAAGGTACCGTGAGTATCCTTAGCCTGGGTATGTGGCATTTGTCATGTGCCCGATGTGGTTTCGAGTTTTGACAATTAAATTGGCATCAAAGCCTAGCTTTTACATTTTCAAAAGTGTTATTACCATTTTCAAAGGTTTATGAGCCTTAGGAGTCGAGTCTAGGTGTCGAAAGTCTTTGGTCAAGAAGTTGAGTCTCTGATCGTTAAGTTGACATCCTAAGTAGTCAGATGATTTCGACCTCAGTGGGAGTACTTGTTGACATTCCTTGGGGTGTTTGGGATATCGGATAAGCTAGGCTTAGTTCGATCTATTTTATTAAACAATGTCTTTTTCTTGGATTTTAGATAGATAACATTACCCCATCTGTTTGATCAATTAAGAAAGAATTTCGAGGACGAAATTTCTTAAGGGTGTAATATCCCACCTCCTAAAATTGTTAAGAGATTAAACTGTTAGATTGAGTCACATGAGTTATTTCATTTAATAATTTTCTTTTGTATTTTATTAACATGTATAATATTCGTATAAATATATGAAACATGATTTAGAAAATATTGCAAAATAATATATGCACTCAATTGACATGTTCCAGGGTATATAAGGTTTTTACTAATCATGATGTAATTGTGTGTTGATTTTGTCTTGAATTTTGTTTTGATGGACTATAATTAGTGATGTAGCGACCCCCTTACCACAGGGTATATAACGGGATGCCTGTTGGACCCCGAATGTTTCGTGAAAATTAGAAATTTATAAAATGAAATTAAATGAGGAAATATAGTATGATTCTTTGTAATGAATGAATAGTATAAATGAATTTATGAGCTTTTTGATAAAATGAAAGACATTTGAGCTTCCTTGTTTTTTGTATATGTTTCATTAAAAGATGAGGTTTTGTGTATTGTGTTTGGATGTGGGAATTTGAGATTGTGTATAAGTGAAGTGCTGTGCAGGTTGAAAATTTTGGCTAGTGACATTTTAGGGGAGATGTTGTCAAAATTTCCATAATGGGTAGAAACTTTGACTGCATTTTTGACCCTCTTAGAGTTTGAATTGGATTGGAAAGTCTTCTAGAAGATTGTATTTCATGTTTATAGTTTTCCATTGGTATATAATATGTCACTTTTGGACTTAGGATTAAGAAGTTATAAGGTTTGAAAGAATGCAGTTACTGTTTGAAATGTCATTTTATAGGCAGTAGCTTTGAAAGAGCTTTTACCTCCCTTAGAGACTAAATTGATTTTTGAATCCTATATGAAAGTTGTAGCCTGTCTTTTATTCTTTCCATTGATGTAAAATTTGATATTTTTGGGCCTTTGTGTTGAAAGATATGATTTTTAGAAGTTCTATCATTGTGAAAGATAATTTTAATTTAAGCAGTCACTTTGAAGAGGTTTTTGTCTCCCTTAGAGGCCAAATTAGTTTTTGAATCCTTCATGGAAGTTGTAGAGTTTGCTTTTATCTTTTTATTGATATAAAATTTGAAAATTTTGAAATTTGGTGTAAAAAGTTATGAATTTTCAAAGTTTTAGGTGTGTTTTGGAGTGGCTAGGCTGACCACTCACTCTCGATTGCGAGCGAGCGCTGGAAAGCCCTTGGCTCGCAATCGCGAGGGCTCGCGATTGCGATGGATTATTATTATTATTATTATTTTCTTTTTTTGATTTTCTATTTGTACTAAATCAAACCTCCTTCCACTCTTTTATTTGTAACCTTTTCGTTTGACCTCCGATTTTCTCGATTTTTTAAGTCTTGGTTTTCTAAGAAAATTCTCTACCCTTTCATGCAAAATCTAGAGCTTTTGGGATTAAGTTGAAATTTATGGATTAAATCAAAGTGAGACATTTGGATGGAAATATTGAACATGCGTCCATACTTTGGTGATTTTTTGATCTATAGAGATCCAAATGAGATAATTTTTAGTTCTGAATAATCTAGAGACGTGGAATTTCATTTTTGCTTAGGAATTTGGGTGTGGTAATTCAAAGTCGGTGCGGAAGTAAATAAGATAAGTACATATTTGAGGTTTGACTTGGTGGGGAATTCCTCTCTCGTGAGATGCGCATCCAGATGTTATGTAGGACGTCAGACACGTGACTCACCGGGGCGGGGCTCCCTTTCAAGTCTACTGTTCACATTCATTCAAAAGGTGAAACTGAAGTAATTTGGTCACACTCTCTTCTAGAAATGTGTTCCTCTATGTCTTATGTTTCTATTGACACTAAAATCACTCAATTTGGTTTAGTAATTTGGAAGATATACCTCAAACATTTTTGGGCTGTTCATATTCAAAAACAATATACTATACACTATTTCCATCCAGAAATTAAATATCTTAGAGACTGAATAACAATTCTAATTCTTCATATGATTTGTATTCCTATTTCTCTAGCTTATTCCAAATTAAAAATTATCTCATTTGGAATCCTACAAGTCTAAATATAATCAAAACACTAAAGTATGTTCAGTAAAATAACACCAGTTCACTATTCCAACACATTCTCTCTCTTTCATTCTATCAATATTTTTCAAATCAAATTAGAATGCTACGAATTTTTGTAGAAAGGTAGAAAAATGTGTTAGGAATCTATTGGTTTAAGAATCAAGTCATTTGGACATCGGATGAAGAAATTAT
The DNA here is from genome assembly GCA_027123425.1 of Erythroxylum panamense. NCBI lineage: Eukaryota > Viridiplantae > Streptophyta > Magnoliopsida > Malpighiales > Erythroxylaceae > Erythroxylum > Erythroxylum panamense. Next base: position 6,973 of record JAOTIZ010046876.1, read on the forward strand.
AACCAAAAGATCAAAGTATGTTCAGAAAATAACCTCTTTTGGATAAAAGAGGGAAGTCGCGATCGTGTACATGCACGATTGATCGCGACACTTCATGTGGTCCTGTGAAGTCGCGATCATGCAGATGCACGACTGCGTCATTTTTGGTGGTCCTACAAAGTCACGATCATGCACATGCATGACCGCGATATTTCAGGTGATCCTGTGAAGTTGCGATCGTGCACATGCACGACCGCGACACTCCAATGGACTTGCAAACCCTTCTTCTTCACCTTACCTATATTTCTAGCTCTTCCCAAAACAGACTTTCAGGTCACTTTTACCCGATCATTTGGATAATAAAAAAAGGATTTAAGCCAAACTTTCTTCTAAACAAGTGTTCCTTTATGTCTCAAATTTTTAATGACACCAATTTCGTGCAATTTGGTTCAGTATTTTGGAAGTTATGCTAAAAACACTACAGACTATTCCATACCAAGATAGAACCCACAATCTCAACTTCCAAACTCCATAATTTTTGATCCAAAACTCCAAAAATTACAAACTTTATATTAATGGAAAGCTTAAAGAAATATCTTCAACTTCCATTGAAGACAACTTTGTCAAAAACTCTGTAGATTAGTACAGAAAACTCATGAAAGTCTCAGATCAAAAAAAATTTAACTCTTTCACTATTCATTCACAGAATTTCCAGATTCTCATTCACAAACATCCAACACTTTAGTTTATTGATACTAGCCTTTTTACTCCATTTCAATGAAATCATTCACCACAAATTCACACTACCTCTAAAAATGTAAATTCAACTAAGTTCCATCAAAAACACAAAAAACAACAAAAATCAGTGAGTGAACTCTCCATGATCTACCATACACCATTCATTGCATTTTCAACTTTTGTCATATTCCATATTTTCCTCTTAACCTTCATTTTTACACTCATTCTCATATCAAACCATCATTTTACAATTGCTCTTCAACTTAAAAACTATTTCCTTGATCATCTCTAAAGCTTTCATCAACTCATGTATACACTCATATATATATATATAAACATGCAGAGTGAAGAATAGAGCACATATAACCTTTTCATATCTAATTTTCTACACCAATCCTATACATCATTTCATTGCTATTTCAAATCCAAAAACCATTTCCATATCACCTAATCACTAACAATCCACCATAAACTAAATTAACACTATAACCAAATTTTTCATCTCATCCACAGTGTTCATGAACATATATACATAAATGCCATAATCCATGCAACTAATAGTAATTCACCAATTTATTTCATAAATCCACAACTATAAAAAAATTTATTCACTACTTGTTGAAATCTCCAAAAGCGTCAACTATCTTTAAGCCCTAACTCTATGCAAGAATAACGTATTCACTGTATAAGCTGACCAACTTCTAGTTTTTTTTAGGTAAAAAAAGCAAATAGCAGTATGGTAGAGGTGTGGGATAAGGAAAAGCAAGGAAATCCCTCAGAAGGATTTTGATGAGAAACTTTGTGTATTTGAAGAAAATTTGAGGAAGGTTGCTACGAAAGAGATGGAAACTTAGGAAATAACACTAACCCATTTTCAACTCTCAGATAGCCTCACTCTAAACAACACTACTTACTTTTTAACAAATTACTTAAGCAACTTATTAAGTGACACTTGTCAGTTTCCTAAGGTCTAATTCTAACTTAGTTCCTTCTGGACTAATCTCTTTAACTCCCATCTTTACAATCCAATTATCTCTAAATATCATTGATTCCTATTTCCTATTTTCCAAGAATTCCAAAAATTATTCCTGATTTCACCAAAATTTACAATTACAACAATTCTACTAATCAATAATATTTCCAATATAAATAAATGCAATTTCTCAAAAATAACACAACTCATCCAATTATACCCAGAATTATTCATGAATGCATGTACAATTATTTTCATGTGTAGAAAATTTTACTATTTATGTATATGTGTATGGCATATTATGCATGAGCATGAAAATGCATTTCTAAGCTCTGATTGATCACTCATATTTACTATTCTAATCTTCTCACAGGTAATGGGATATTATAGGTTATCCCCTTATATGACTATCTTACTATGGAATGCTAGAGAGTTGAATGACCCTTTAAAACAATCCAAGGTGAAGGAGTTGGTGTGGGACAGTAGACCTATATTGGTAGGCCTACTTGAAACCCAAATAAAAGCTTCTCATAAAAACCAATCTTTTGAATTTTGTATTGTACCGGTCGGTAAGCACCATATCGACCAAAAAATAATACAAAATTGGAGCATTTTATACCAGTCAGTATTTGAAATATCAATCAAATACTAGATACTGTAAATTTCAAAAAATTGGAGGATTGAAATGCAAAAAAAGAAAAACCTAACAAATTGTTTCCCAGACCTATTCGACCATATCCCCCACACCATAGCTTGTCTGATTCTCTCCTCTGCCAGTCGTCAATCTCACCAGCCATCACCATTCACTAGTCCTAGTGTTGCACCAGTCAACAACCACTTGCCAGTCGTGCCATTGTCGCTAGTCACCGCTAGTCATCACCCTCTTGTGTTGTGTTGTGTTCTAAACTACAGTGTTATGACTTGTCACTTGTGAGCTTAAGCCAAGGTTGTATTTTATATATGTGTGTGGATTATGGAATCGTATGTGTGTGTTGATTATGTAATCGTATGTATGTGTGTGTGTGTGAGAGAGAGAGAGAGAGAAAGAGAGAGATTATTAGAGTTGTAGGCTTGTGGACTTATGGATGTGGCGTATCATTTATCATGGATGGATTGTAAATTGTGATTTGTGAATTGTGACTTATGACTTGTGAATTGTGGATTGTGAATTTGTGATTGTGGAATAGTGTAATGAAAGTTTGAATTTATTACATTCATAAAAATTATCACGGTGTTCACTTTTAAATTAGAATTGGTTGTTTTTTTTTTACTTTTAGTGATGATTGTGAACTAGAATCTTGAATTGGATTATGAATTTGAGTTTGAGGTTATTCATTTGTTGTCTAAAATTTGGAATTGGATTATGACTTTAAAGTGGTTCTTGTTTAAAATTTGAGATTGAGATATAATGAAATTTGAATTAAAGTTTAATCTTTATTATAAATTCTTATAAATTGAATTTTGTAATTATTAAATTGGATTATTTAATTTATGGTTAAATTATATGATTAGTAATTATACAAATGGAATTATAGTTGTGAGTTTTTATATCTATGATTGGACTATTTAATCACTAATAAATAATCTTACATAATAAGTTATAATTTACAGTTTACGGTTGAATCACATAATTATACAAAAATAGGTTATAATTGTGACTTGCGAGTTTATGTTTAAATTATGCAATCACACAAATGAGTTATATTTGTAATTTTATGGTTGAATTATGTGATTACACAAATTGAATTATGGATGTGAGTTTATAGTTGCATTATGTAATAACACAAAATCAGTTATAGTTATGACCTATGAGTTTATGATTGAATTATATAATCATACAAAATAGGTTCTAATTGTGAGTTTATTTTTAAATTATATAATTACACAAAATAATTTATAGTTGTGATTTTATATTTGAATTATGAAATAAGACAAAAAGGTTTATAGTTGTAAAAGTGTAGCAATCAAGGTATATATTTGTTATTTGGGTTTAGAAAGGAACATGATTTATTAAGAAACTATTATTGATCTATTTCTTCATGGTTTTTTTTACACAACTTTACTTTGATATGAAGTTATTAAGTTAATTTTGATGTATTTCTTCATTTATTTTACAAATAAATGGACGGAAATTCAAGTACTCCTATTCAACCACTTCAGTAAGATTTAATAATCCAGCTTGGGCTCATGCTAGATTAATTCCTAGAATGAAGAACTATTCTATTTGTTTGTTTTGTAACACGCATTTGAAAGACGAAGGAATCACCAAATTAAAAAGCATTTAGCTGAGATCAAAGGAGATGTGGAGCCTTATAAAAAAATGAGTCATAATGTGAAATGACAAATGAAGACTATACTTGAAGATTATTAGTATGAGAAAGATAGAAGGCAAAGATTTAATTACAAAATTGGTAGTGGAAGTTCTTTTGTTGGTAGCTAGGACGATAGTGAGGATGTTGAAGGTGGTAGTTTTCTTACTAAACAAGAAAAGAATGTTACACCTAATGATAGGAAAAGAAGAAGGCATATGTTTTTTCTTTTTTTACACCACTAATAACTCTTGGAGCTCGACTTTCAATTCTCAATGCCTTACAATATAAAAAAGTGACTCATAATGTGGATATGGCAATGGCTAGTTGGTGGTATGATTCAGGTATAACTTTCAATACTACTCAATTATTATTAGACTACGGTAGATGCTATTACCTCTTACGATCTAGGATATAAAGCTGCTTTAATTGATGATTATAAAGGTAAACTTTTAAGTAGCTTTATTTATAAAATAAAAAGTTATTTAGACAAAAGAAGAGTGACTTAGGATAATTTTAGATGTTCAATCATGTGTGATGGTTAGATAAATGAAAGGAAAGAATATAATATTAATTTTTTGGTTTATTTTGCAAATGGGACAATGTTTTTGAAGTCTATTTATGCTTATAACTTTGTTACGAATGTTGATACTCTATTTAAGATATTTGATGAAGTTGTGAATGAAGTTAGGTCAGAAAATATTATTTAGTTTATTACTGATAATGATTTTGCTTATAAACCAACTGGAAGAAGATTGCAAAGCAGATATAATTCTTTTTATTGGACTCCTTTGTGCTGCATATTGCATTGACCTAATGTTAGAAAATATAAAAGATGCAAGATATTTTTCTATTATTGATGAGATTGTACAGAAAGCAAAAAAAATGACTAGGTTCATCTTCAATTGTGTACGGGTCCTAAATTTGATGAGAAAGGATTTCATAATGGTAGGAACTTGTGTTGACCTACTATTACAAGATTTGTAACTAATTTCTTAACACTTCAATGTTTCATTCTTATGAAGAAAGAGTGAGATAAATATTTAAAAGTGATAAGTGGGTTACATCTCTGAATGCTACTTCTAATGTTTTATTGGAGGTTACTAGAATTATACTTGAAGATACAGAATTTTGGTCCCAATGTTAATTTGTCATTTGAGTTTGTGAGCCTTTAGTGATGTAACATCCCGTTACCCATGTCAAGGTGAAATCAATAGCTGAGAGCAAGTGCTGAGGAAGTAGAAAACACGTTCCGTGCTCATGCATAATATGACATACACGTATATATTGAAAAGTAAATGTTCATGCACATAAAAAAATAATTGTACATGCATTCATTGACAACTTCCGGGTATGATTGATTTTGAATGTGATTGTGATTGTGATTGAAAATAAGAAGTGGAGTGATTTGGAGAGTGTTCACTGAGTGTGCTTCGGTCTGTAAGCCATAACTAGTTCTCTTGTTATCCAAATGAGAAGGTTCTTGATTAGGATTAAATTAGGAAGCTATGGCTGCATCTCTTATGAAGACATCGAATTTAAATTCGGTCTTTAAGAATCTCAAGTTTGTCATAAAGTTGAGAATTGGGTGCAGTACATTGAATGAAAGTAGAAAATTCATGTTTTGTATTCGAGGAAAAATCTAGATTAATCTAGGCTAGATGAGAGAAATTTGTCTTCTTAGAAGTTATAGAAATTCTGGATGTCTGAGCTTAGAGTCATGGTCCTTATAAGGAAGATGAGCAAGAGAGGAGTTCGCTTCTTCTGTGATGACGTCATCTCCTTCTGTGTTTTGCACCGTTTCTTCTAAGTTTTGCTTCTTCTGTGTTATTGTGCACAAACTTCTTCTATGTTACTGTGCACAAACTTCTTATGTGTTACTGTGCACAAACTTCTTCTGTGTTTTGATGATACCCTTCTTCTATCTTTAGTATCATCTGTGATTTGCATATCTTCTGTATTTTGATGATACGCGTCTTCTATCTTTGGTATCATCTGTGTTTTGACGATACACTTCTTCTATCTTTAGTATCGTCTGTGTTTTGTATATCTTCTGTGTTTTGATGATACGCTTCTTCTGTCTTTGGTATCGTCTGTGTTTTGTATATCTTCTGTGTTTTGACGATACACTTCTTCTGTCTTTGGTATCGTCTGTGCTTTGTATATCTTCTGTGGTTTGACGATACGCTTCTTCTACCTTTGGTATCGTTTGTGTTTTGTATATCTTCTGTATATCGTCTTTGTATATCTTCTGTGTTTTGACGATACGCTTCTCCTATCTTTGGTATCGTCTGTGTTTTGTATATCTTCTGTGTTTTGACGATATGCTTCTTCTGTCTTTGGTATCGTCTATGTTTTTTATATCTTCTACGTTTTGACGATAAGCTTCTTCTGTCTTTGATATCGTCTGTGTTTTGTATATCTTCTGTGTTTTGATGATACGCTTCTTTTGTCTTTGGTATCGTCTGTGTTTTGTATATCTTCTGTATTTTGACGATACGCTTCTTCTATCTTTGGTATCGTCTGTGTTTTGTATATCTTCTGTGTTTTGACGATACACTTCTTCCGTCCTTGGTATCATCTATGTTTTATATATCTTCTGTGTTTTGCTGACGCGGCTTTTTCTGTGTTTTGCTGACGCATCTTCTTCTGTGTTTTGCTGGCGCGTCTTCTTCTGTGTTTTGCTAACGTGTCTTCTTCTGGGTTTTGTTCCTTCTAGGTTACTGTTCATAAACTTCTTCTGGGTTACTGTTTATGAACTTCTTCTGTCTTTTGCTATCTTTTGTGTTTTGCCGATCTGCTTCTTCTGACTTTTGCATCTTCTGAGTTTTGCTTCGTCTAAGTTTCTACCTTTTGCTTCTTCTATTTTCGCTTTGTCTGTGTTTTGCTATCTTCTGGGTTACTATTCATCTTATATCTTCTGTTCTATTTTTGATCCTTTAGAAGATATAATTTGTCTTCAAGGTCTTCATGAAAGTTGTA
>JAOTIZ010047002.1:0-13932 GCA_027123425.1 Erythroxylum panamense
CTTGGAGCAAGCATCTAACCATCTCCATGATAGTTCTATTCTTTCTGTCACTCACCCCATTCTGCTGAGGTGAGTATGGCACTGTTAGCTGATGTATAATATCACTATCTTGACAGATTTCTCTATGTTTTGATTTTTGTATTTAGTTTCATTGTCACTTCTCAACATCTTGATCTTCTGCCCACTCTGATTCTTTGCCATATGCTTAAACTTCTGGAAGACTTCAGGTACATCTGCCTTGGATTTTAGGAAGTAGATCCAACAATATCTTGATTTGTCATCAATGAAGGTGACAAATAGTTTATTACCATTCAAGGATTCAACAGGTAAAGGTCCACATACATCAGTGTGGACTAACTTAAGTAGCTCAGATGCTCTCCATTTGTTGTCCTTGAATGGCTCTCTTGCCTTCTTTCCTTGTATGCATGTAGTGCACACCTGTTGCTCAGCTTCAAGAATTGGAACTCCATGAACTACGTCTGATTCAGACAACTTTATCAAGCCCTTCCAGTAGGGATGACCAAGCCTCTTGTGCCAGAGACTTGCCACTTTGACACTTGCATTTAATGCTAGCTGATGCTGATCAAATAGATTCAACACATAACTTCTATCCTTGGCTGCGATCTTGAACTAAGGTTTCCCATCTAATGTTGTAATTGTGTAGAGACCACCTTAGAAGAGAACTGAATATCCTCTTTCAATCAGTTGGGAAACACTAAGGAGGCTTTGCTCAAGATCTGGTACGTAAAGCACTTCCTCAAGTGTCCTTGGGCCCTTCATGCTTTCAATTACCACATCTCCTCTTCCCTTGGCTGAAATTAGTTGTCCATTGCCAATCTTCACTCTGCAGATGTAATCCTTGTCTAGATTCTTGAAAATGCTCATATCACTTGTCATGTGGTTTGAGCAACCACTATCCACAATCCAACTATTTGCTGAAATTGTGGTATTATGGCAGGAGGCTACAAACAACTATTCTTCTTTTTCTTGGCAGTAACATGGGCTTCCCCTGAATTCTGCTCTTGCTCCTTGCTTCTACAAAACCTATCTATGTGTCTGAGCTTCTTGCATTTCCTGCATTTAACATCAGGCCTTCTCCAACACTTATAATGAGGATGATTTGTCTTACCACAATGCTTGCAGGGATCTTTTTGGGACTGAGATAAAGTTGCATTATTTTCTTGCTTTTCTTGTTTCTTGCCTTCTGCACCTCCTTTGGTCCAGCTTTTCTTCTTTCCTCCTCCATTGTTTTTCTGACTTGCCCTGAGTGCTCCTTCGGTGACTTCAGCATTCCTTAGAGCTCTCCTTTGCTCTTGGGCTTGCAGAAAACTCATTAACTCTGACAACTTCAGATCTGCCTTGTCTCTGGTATTCTCCAAAGAGATGATCGTTGCTTCAAACTTTTCTGGGAGGGAAATGAACATTTTCTGTACAATCTTTTCATCTTCAAACCAACTTCCAAGAAGCCTGATCTTGTCCGCAAGATCCTGCAATTTTGCTGCATATGTTTTGACAGACTCATCCTCTGCCATTTGGAGCTTATCGAACTCCCTCATCAAGTTAATTACCTTCATGCTCTTCACTCTCTCTTCTCCTTCATACTCAGCCTTCAAGTAATCTCATATCTTTTTGGCAGTTTTTAAATGCATAATTCTTGTGAACAACGAAGGACTGACTGCTTAGTAGAGACAAAACTTGGCCCTGGCTTTTCTAGTAAGTCTTTCCCTCTGATACTTCATCTGATTCACTGTTGCATTGTCTGCTAATGGATCAACATGATAATCTTCTTCAATTGGCTCCCACAATTCCAGTCCTTCAAGGTATGTTTGCATCTTTACCGTCCAAATCTAGTACGACTCTCCATTGAATAATGGTGCTTGCGTGCTTGGAAATCCTTCCATCATAGTATCTGTACTCCTTTTGCCTGCACTGGTGTCTTAGTTGAAGAAAGAACTCCCAAGAACCTCTCCACAGACCCCTTAAGATCCTTCGATAAATGCTTTGATACCACTCTTATTTTATGAATACGTAGATAGAAATTAGTAAGCTATTGAGAGACTGATTTGAGAAGAATGAATTCAATATTTTATTAATTATCTTCTTGAAGTATTTATACATTTTCTACATTGGCTGTCAACTGTTGTTAACAAACTTAACTAACAAAACTAACTAAAATTGTCAATTACGTCTTGGTGAATCTCTGGACTTCTAAGACTCCAACAGCTTAGCTCAAAAATAAAAACAAGTAGCAATTAAATTAAAACCATCCAATTATGTGTTATGGCAGGCTCAATTCTTCCCCTTCTGCATAGTTTCAACTTGGCTCATTACGTGGATAGTAGCTCCATGTCTTCTGTTGCAACTATTGACACCGGTGCTCCCAATCCAGATTATATCATTTGGTACTATGAAGATCAGTTGGTCCTGAGTTGGATCATATCTCCAATTTCGGAAGGTATCCTCTCCCAAGTAGTGGATGTTGAATCTGCTCGAGCAGCTTGGCAAAAGTTGACAGCGTTGTATGCTTATGGTTCTCGTGTGTAGATCCAGCAGTTGAAGTTGCAAGCCAGTCATTTACAGAGATAGAATGAGAGTATCTATGTCTATATGCAGCGTGTCTAATCCTTGGTTGATCAGTTGGCTGCATTAAAGAGTCCTGTTGATGTTGAGGATCTCGTGGATGCCATCTTGGTTAGTTTGGGACCTGTGTATCATCTCTTCACCCGTTCACTTGAGGCCCGTCTCACTCCAGCAACCTTTAATGATTTTTATGGACTATTAGTGAGTGAGGAGTCCTAAATCCAAACGGACAACAATGTCTTTTCTCCATCTGCTCGATATTCTAATCGGGGTTCCAATTATCGTGGCCGAGACTATGGAGAGATAGAGGTTCTTCATCCAACACCGGACGTTCTTCACCTTCCTATGGTTCCTTGGATCAGTCCTTGCCTACATGCCACAACTGTCGTGGGCTTGGTCATATTGCTCGCTCTTGCCCTCACCAAAACTCTCAAAATCAGTTAAACTAGTTGGGAATCACGCCTTGACAAATGTTGGTTCCAATCAGTAATAGCTACTCGATTGAGGGGCCAATCACTATCTGACAGCCAGCATGATAAACTTAGGTATCCATTCAGAATATACAGCTCCCGATGAAGTCACTCTTGATAATGGATCTCTTGTACCCATTCTTCATATTGGTAACAGTCATGTTTCGCTTAGTAGTAACAACTCCTTTTCTCTCATAGATATTCTTCATGTTCCTTCCGCTTGCACAAATCTTTTGTTGGATAATTCCTTTACAAAAAGTAACAATGTTTTGATTGATTTTTTTACTAGCTCTTTTCTCATTAAGCATATGCAGACAAAGCAGGTCTTGTACAAAGTGCAGAATAACCATAGTCTCTACAGCTTATTTCGACCACTGGTAAAGTCCAGTCCACAAGTTCATTTTGAGTCCAATGATAGACACAAGATCCTCTGTCCAATATTATCCTGTCTTATTCTGTCCCATGAAATCTTAGCCATTTATTTTGCAGGCTCACGCGGAACCTACGCGGGATCCACATAAATAAATAGCTGAGATTCATTGGACACAATAAGACACCATAATATTGGACAGGGGATCTAGACTCCCGATAATATATGGCATGCTCGCCTTGGTCAGGCGTCATTCTGCACAATCGAAAGAGTCTTTAGTGATAGTTTTCTTTGCACTACAAATTCTTCTGTCCCAAGTCTATGTCATATTTGTAATGTTAGCAAAATAAAAACATTACCTTTTCCTATTTCTCAATATATAACGTCTCACTTTAGAGTTAATATGTTCGGACCATCTATTGAAGGTTATTCTTTTTATGTGATTTTCTTTTATCATTGTTTTTTTATTTGCTAGGGAAAATACAAAATTAACTTAAAGCTCTGGAATACAACACTCCTCGAGCATCCTTGTGGATCTGCTCATGGATGCTCAGAGGAGGGTCCTGGAGAACATGAAGGTCGGGTTGGAGAAAAACCGCAAGACTCGCCAAACTGTCAGCATATTGATTTCCTTCGCAGGCGACATGCTGGAGGTGGAGCTCCCAGTCGCGATGAAAAAACTCCCTAATACTTAGCACTAAAAAAATTTCCTCAGTCAGAACACAATTAGAGAAATTAATAATGTTAATAACCTCGCGAGAGTCAGTTTTGACAACGACTTTCCGATAGCCCAATTTTCAAGCCAAAGTAATGCCTAAGAAGATTTCTTTGATCATTTTAGCAATTACACTTGGCTTTACCGGCTCAAATGCAAATTTGAGGTTGTGGGTGTTTTTGACAAGTTTAAGCATATGGTTGAAAACTTCTTTGGTCAGAAAATCTAAACTTTTCAGTCTAAACCGAAGGGGTTGGAGGATCAAGCACTCAAGTGTTACCTCCTAGAAAAAGGGATCCTTCAACATAGCTCACGTCTGTATACACTTGAACAAAATAGTTGTGTCAAATGTAAACATAGGCACATAGTTGAGACTAGTCTAATTCTTTTTTCACAAGCAAAATTGCCACCTCGTTTTTGGTCTCGCATTTGAAACTGCGATCTACACTATAAATCGTCTACCCACCCCTCGTCTTGATCATAAATCTCCTTTTGAAAAATTATTTGGTAAGTTTGTTGACTACAATTCACTCCTTGTATTTGGGTGTCTGTGCTTCCCATGGCTTCGTCCATTCTCCAAACACAAATTAGATGTTTGCTCTACAAAGTGTATGTTTCTGGGATACAGTAAATTGCATAAAGGTTGCAAATGTTATGATCCCATTTCATCCAAGATTTTCATCTCACGGCATGTTTTATTTGATGAGCATGTTTTCCCATTCGTTGAATTTGGTGATTCCGCTTTGAGTCCATCATCAGGTAGTCTGTTGGCTATTATTTATATGCCTTTCTTACTACCTATTGCTACTCAAAACAACAATGCCTTATCCATGACTCAAAATGAAACTGCTATTGTACCACATGTAGACCCTCCTGGTCCTTTACAATACCACGTCGCTTTGGAGACTTCTTCCTTACAACCTCAAAACGGCGCCACGCTACCTCATTATTTAGCCTCCTCAAACAACATTGTGCGAGATCATCCATGCTCTTTCGACGTAGTTTCTCTAGCAATACATCACCTTCCAGAATCAACAGGTATCATTACTCAACATCCACTATCATTTAACTCCTAACCTCCCACTGTTCCATCTATGTTGTTTCCATTGTAGTAAAGACCATCTAATCGTGTTGTTCCATATAATGACAATTTTGATCTAATAGTGGATCTTTCAGGGTACCCACTGGAGCAATCAACAACTCCTACTCCTCCTTCACGTCCTATGGTGAAGGGATCTCAAACTGGAAATTCAAAACCTAAGAAATGTTATCTGGCTTCTAATTTAGATATGGTTGAACCTACCTATTACACTAAAGCTAATAAGAACCCAAAATTAAGGTAAGCAATGGTGGACGAGATGAATGCCTTGTTACGAAATGGACTTGGGAACTTGTTGAACAACCTCCACATATCAATATCATTGCCTACAAATGGGTGTTCATTTTGAAGACAAAGCCCGATGGATTTGTTAATCGTCACAAAGCACGACTGGTCATAAAAGGGCTTCACCAATGCACTGGCCTAGATTATTTCGATACATTCAGTCTTGTTATCAAACTCACAAATATCAAACTGTTGCTCTCTATTATTACATCCCAGCGTTGGCCAGTCAAGTAAATTTATGTCCCTAATGTCTTTTTACATGGCACATTGGAGGAGGATGTCTATATGTCGCAACCTCTTGGCTTTTGTCAACCATCTTCATCACACTGTAGTGTGCAAATTCAAACAATCTCTTTACGGCCTTAAGCAAGTGCCAAGACAATGGCATAAATGCATTACCAAAGAGTTAATGCAACAAGGTTTTCATGGCTCTAAAATGGAGGACAGGATCTTCTGTCTAATTTTATGGTGTCTTATTCTGTCCCATAAATCTCAACCATTCATTTATGCAGGTCCTGCATTCATTTATGCGAGATCCACGCGGAGCTTACATAAATGAATGACTGAAATTCATGGAACAAAATAAGACACCATAAAATTGAACAAAGGATCTGGACTCCTAAAATGGATACCAGTTTGTATATTTACTGTTCTAATGGGGTTATTGCTTATTGTTGGATCTATGTGGATGATATGCTCCTTTTAGGAAACACTCTAGCCTTTCTAACTACTATGTTAAACGTCTCCCGTAGAAATTTGTGGTAAAAGACTTAAGTCCTCTACATTACTTTCTTGGAATTCAAGTTCGTACCAAGAACGGGATATGACTGTCTTAAGCCAAATACACTCAGACCATGCTTCAATGATCGAATATAGAGCAGTCCAAAGCTATTTCAACACCAGTTGCACTAACAATCAAACTTTCTGCCATAGACAAAGATACTTTGCTTGACGCTGAGTTGTACAGAAGCATTGTTGACAGCCTACAATATTTGATGGTAACTCGCCTAGATATTTGCTACTTTATCAATAAAGTTAGCCAGTTCATGCACGCCCTTACAACAACTCATTGGACAGCCATAAGCGTATTCTTCGCTACTTAACATCTGCTGTTAATCATGGTTTATACATTCAACTAGGCAATTGCTTTCAAATTACCGCATATTCTAATTTTGACTAGACTAGCAATATTAATGATCGTAAGTCTACCACTAGCTGGGCAGTTTATCTTAGGCATACTATGATTTCTTGGAGCTCTCACAAACAAAGAACAATCACTCGGTCTTCTGCAAAAGCAAAATATCGGGCAACTGTAGCTGCTACTTCTGAGGTGACTTGGTTGCAGTCATTGATGAGCTTGTTGTCAATTGCATCTCCATCAATGACCAGGTAGCCGATATAATGATCAAGCCCATGTCAAGATCAAAGTTCCAGCTATTGCGAGACAAATTGTAGGTTGTTTAGGCAGACCACATAACTGTATAGATAACTTTAGCTAATTCTTAGCTAACAACTTCAAGTCTTTGTATATGTCTACAACTCTTGTATAATATGTTGATTTGTTGAATGCGAATGACTAATTGGAGATGGGACTGATTTTCTCAATTGCTCCCAGCTTCAATTTGCTCTTATATTGCTGCTACACTTGTGCCATCCGATGCTTGTGATAAGGATTTTCGTTTTTGGGATCTACCTTTTTCAGGAGTTTTTACTTTAAGGTCTGCGTATGATTTTCTTTCTGAAAATTTCATCTCTTCTCATAACTTCCCTTGGAACCTGATTTGGAAGTGACATGACCCTCAAAAAATCAGAATGTTTTTTTGGCTAGCCCTCAATAATGAAGTCTTAACTAATAATGAAAGAAAACGAAGACACTTAAATGACTCTGGGGTTTGTGATATTGGCAACGAGGAGCCTGAATCCCTACTACACATTCTCCATGAGAGTCATGTTGCTGTTCAGTTTTGGAATCTTTTTACTGATTTTAATAATTTGAGCTCCTTCTGGAATGTTAATCTGGAAGATTGGTTGTTATTGAATCTGAAAAGCTCTCATCTTTCTCATGAGGATCTTAGTTGGCCTATTATTTTCGGTTTAGGTTGCTGGAACCTTTGGAAACGAAGGAATGACAGAGTATTTAATTTTGGTGTTTCTTCCATTTTTAATATCCTGCAGAGCACTATTTCTGAAGCTAAATTGATTCAAGATACCTTCAGCAAGTTGCCCTCGGAGAATAATAGTCCTTCGGTTTCAAGGTTAATTTTTTGAAAATGTTCGCATTTCCCTTTTATGAAGCTCAACACTGATGCTTCTTTGGTTGCCTCCACGAGGATTATTGCAGGTGGAGGTTTGATTCGTGATCATAATGGTCGCTAGAAACATGGGTTTGTTTTCAAGACGGGTCGTTATTCTATTCTTCGTGCAGAGTTGTGAGCTCTTTATTATGGTATTCAACTCACTTATAATATTGCCTATTTGGATGTGCTTGTAGAAAGTGATAATGAGATTGCTGTCAAGATGTTGACCAGTGGTGTCCAACCAAATTCAAATTGTTTGTCTCTTGTTGACAAAATTCTAAACTTACTGAAGCGCTTGAATAATGTGGAAATCACTTACATTTACAAAGAAGGGAACTTTGCTGTTGACTCCCTTTCCTACTTTGCTTTTGATTTTCCTCCTAGTTTTCATATTTTGGAGCAAGTTTCTCCTAATGTTGGTAGATGGATTGATCATGATTTAATATAGGTTTCTTATGTTAGGTAGTTTTGTGTTTTTGTGAGCTTTGCTCACCTTTTTTCTTACCAAAAAAAGTATTTACAATATTTAATTTATTCCAGCCATAACATTTTTTGGATGCTTTTAGTAGATATGGGAAGGCATTAAAAAAACTGAATCAAAAAATTGATTTCTCTTACTAAATTAAAATTTTATTTTATTCAAATAATTACTCAAATTTAAAAAGGATTTTTGTAATTTTGAAGTTTTTAAAAATAAATCTACTACAAGGTAAATAAAAAGAAAAATAAAATAAACATGTAATTGAACATTTAGAAATTTGTGATTTCATCTAAAGATTAAAATTAAATACTTGAATTAATATTCAAAATTTGAAAGGAGATTTAAAACATGTGAATAAAAGTTTAAGAGTTTATACTTTAAATTAGGGCTTGAAATAAAAGTATTAGAAATGCTAAAATCATATTATAAGATTTAAAGAGAAAAGAGAAAACTTAAAATGATAATCTAAAATTCGAGATCAAAATGACATCAATTTTTTTTTGCAATTTGATTGAAAAAGAATTTAATTCAAACTAGAAAGAATTT
This sequence comes from Erythroxylum panamense, assembly GCA_027123425.1. NCBI lineage: Eukaryota > Viridiplantae > Streptophyta > Magnoliopsida > Malpighiales > Erythroxylaceae > Erythroxylum > Erythroxylum panamense. The sequence goes on from JAOTIZ010047002.1 coordinate 8,844, forward strand.
GACTGAATTGAGAAAAGAAAAAGTTAGAATGCCGTGATTTAAAAACAAATATGTGTCTTAAATGAAATTGGATATATGGGATGAAAAACGAGTTGTGGGCATTGAACAAAAAATAAATCCTTTCAAAGATAAATAATTTAGATGAATAAATCTAAATAATTGAAACTAAATAAGCTTAAAAAAAGAAAAGACTGAAATTGTGTAGGTGCAGTTTTATGTTGCTATTTGTTTTTAAATTTTAAAAAATGTGTTTGTTTGATTTTTTGTTTTTATTTTTAGTTTTACTTTTTCCAGTTTTTAAAATTTATGAAAATTATAAAAAAATAGTTTTTGTTTTTTATTTCTATTTTATAATCTGATTTATTATCAACTAAATAAATATTATTTAACTATTTAATATATTAATTATTAATAAAAACTATGAATAATTTAATTTAATACTATATATTTAATTAACTAAAATTAATTATTAATATGAATTGGGAATAATTTAATTTAATTACTAAATATATTTTTAATTATTAATTCCAATTGTAATTTTTAAATTATTTATTTTAATGAAATAAAATAATTTCTAACAATAAATATTATATAAATTATTAAAATAAATTTATTTAACCCTTAGCTAATTTATTTTTAAGATTTATATCCGTAATTAATATCAATGATAAAAATATAATTACATTGACATTAACAACTAAATAAGTCTTTATTTTATTTGAAAGAAAAGCATAAATTGAAAATAGAAAGTGAAAATTAAAACTCACAATAGAAAAATAAAAGTGAAATCAAACTACCAATTAATCAAGTTAGGGTCATTTATTTTTATTTTTATTTTTAAATTCAATTATAATATTTTTTTAAGTGTTTAGTTTCTGTATTTGATTTTGGTTTCTTCTAGTTTTTAAAAATTATGAAAACTATAAAAAGTGATTTTTTTGTTTTCTGGTTCTATTTTTTCATAATCTAGTTTACTACCAATTAAATATATATTATTTAATATATTAATTTTTAATAAGAATTATAAATAATTTAATTAATATTATATCTTTAATTAATTAAAATGCATTATTAATATGAATTATGACTAATTTAATTTAATTTAATTAAATTAAATTAAATAAATTAATAAATATTATATAAGAGATTAAAATAAATATATTTAATTAAAAATGGTTTATCTTTAAGTTTTCTCTAATATGGAATCACTATCAATGATAAAATATAAACTTTAATGACAAAATAAGTTTTTATTTTTATTTGAAAGAACAGAAAAAAAAAACAACAAAAGTAGAACTAAGTAATTCATAAGTTGACTAATGTCAACAAATTATTTTTAGTAAATATATTTATATAATGTTTTAAGGAGTCATTATGCACAGTTTCTTTTAATGGATAAACATGAACTTATAAAACGTTAATTCTAATTTATGGTATGCAAATGTTTAATTGCACTCCATTGACATAGGAACATATTATTCCTTAAAATTATATAATGATAACAATAAAATTACCACCAAATAAATAAATAATTAAAATACTGTGTTAATGAATATTAATTATATTAATCAAATAATTTTATTTATTTGATATGCAATTTTTAGTTTATTGAGTTATTAAATCTTGAATTTTTTTAACGAAGACAATTGGTGAATTTTTTCTACAAGAAAACATGGAGTTGAACAGGATTTTATATCATACAGGCTCTCCTGTCAAGATAATTAAAGCTATCCTATTGCGTATCGCTTAGGGGGCTCCATCACGTATAATAACTTTATTCCATATTTAGATCATTTATCGACTAAATTGGAATTATAATGCGGATGATAGGCCGAAAACTACCAAAAAATCAATTTATAAGAAATTAGAATCACCTTTAAAATCAAGTAAGGGGAACTCAACCCTAATTAAATCGGTTGATTAGAACTAAAGTTATAATGATTTTGATCACCACAAATTGCCTTGATATGATTATATCAAGTTTTTGCTAAAGAACAAAAAGAAAATTCTCACAAAAACGATTTCTTGTTATGATAATCCATGAATTATATCAATAAAATATTTAATAGGGATAAAAACTCTAAAATCTAGGGTCATATAAGGAAAAGGACATTTCCTTTTTATCCTTTGTTAAAATCTGATTAGGAACAACCAAATAAGTTTTAAAAAGTCAAATCCTTATCCAAACAAAAAATTGAAATCCTAAAACTGAATAACTAATATATATCACCCCTTTAAATAACTAAAACCCATTAATATTAGGCCGCATTATAATAAAATATGTTGACTTGTTTAAAATGTAATAATAAATCCCATTAACTTACATAATATAAACATTCTTAAACATATATTAATTATACGAATTGGGCTCCATTTAACTCAAAACATGTGGATCACGTTTTTTAACATTCTACAAGCCTTTGTTCTTCATATATTAAGCATAATCCATCTTTCATAATTAGTCGAAAAGTGATCAATCATTGAATGCATTTGATTCATATTGAACAACTTCCTTTTCTTACATCTTTATGATTAATCCTTGTAAAACTACTTTCATGCATTTGGTCTTTGTCTTAATCATTGAACCTTTAATTTATTGTAAAAGATCATAAGAATGGTCGAAAATAGGTCTCAATGCAAGCTGATGTCTCAAAGGGATTCATCATATAAAGATAAAATCAACAACATTAAAAGTAGCATTCACATTACTGTAGTTTCTTAGCAAATCTAATTTATAAGTGCTGTCTTTGATCTTTTCCAACACTTGAAAAGATTTATCTCCTATAGGTTGTAGCTTAAAATTCCTTTTGCACAAGAAACCTCTCTTTACGCATATGAACCAAAATCCAATCTCCAAGTTTTAAAAAAAACTTTAGACACTCCTTATTAGCTCGCCTTGCATATTTCTAATTTCATTTCTCTATGTTCATATACTCACACAAATCTTGACATGCAAATCCATAATAAAATATTTCTTATACTTCCTAGCCAAATTAGTATATTCCATAGTAGTAAAAGGTAATATATCCAAAGAAATTAAAGGATTAAAGTCATACACAACTTTAAAAGGAGAACAAGAGGTAATAGAATGAATAAACTTGTTGTGTACAAACTCAATATATGGAAAAAATTTCTTCTTTTTGTCAATAGCAGTGCATAACAAAGTAATAAATGTCCTATTAACTACTTTAGTTTCTCTGTTTGCTTGAGATATGTAATTATAGAAAACAAGATTTTTATTTCTTAACTTATTCTAAAAAGTATACCAAAACATAATTTCAAAACGTAAGATCTCTATCACTTACTATCCTTCTTACCACTCTATGCACACACGCTTTTTTTAAAAGAACAAATCAAAAACATGTGTTTCATTGTTGGTTTTGGAACATGCAATAAATTATGGGATCTTACTAATCCTATCAACAACAATAAATATGTTATTATTACCACTTTGAGACCTAAGCAAAACTAATATAAAATCCACAGATATGTGTATCCAATGCACTACACTCTTGGTTGAAATCAACATCATTGAGATATAGATTTTTAATAAACCCAAAATTTGTAATTTAGTTTGCAATGAAGTGATAATTACATACCATTTAGACAATACATTAGCTATAATGTTTTCCTTTCCATTCTTGACACTTAATCACATAAGGAAATAGCTTAATATCCTCTAATCATTTGGCATATATCTTATTAAACTTACCTTAGGATTTTAGAAACTTTAAACTCTTATGATTAGAATGAATTCTGAATTCCTTTGACCATAAATAGTGTTGCCATGTTTGTAGAGTTTTGTTCAATACATGTAACTAGTTGTCATAAATAGGTGAAAAGTTTGTATTTTATATACTATTAGGGATTAAATTAGTCATAATTTAGTATCTTTATAATAATTTTATAAGGAATTATATCATATTTTCTTTTTTTAATTCATTGTTTTGTAGGTGATAAATTGGAGGAGAAATTCATATTTGAGTGCATTATTCTCCATGGTTGTCTAATTAAGAAGATATTATAGTATTTAGAAGCTAACAAGATGGACAATAACTTCATAAAAGGCATTAAAGATCAAATCAAGCTTAAAGATATTGAAAATTGAAGAATTTGATGGTAAAGGCTAGACATTTGTCAGATATAGATAAGAGACAAATGCTCGTCTCTCATAAGGTTTAAGAGCTGAAGAAATATAACAAAATGAATGCTAGTTATAACTTACACACTAATTTGAGACAACTAAAGTTTTACAACAAATGTAACACTAATGTGAAAGTTGGTCCAAGCTAGACTTATAACATACACTCTAATGATATGCAAAATCAAAAGTTCAATCAGCTTAAGAATCAATGAGGTAAACCATAGCTATAAATACTTCTATTAGGGTTAACTTAGGGGAGACTTTTTGAGGTTGGTGACAATCTCATTTGTCATTGAGTTATTAGTTTTAGGGTATTTTAACATCAAAAAGAAATATGAGCAAACTTAGAGGAAAATCATGATAACTCTTCTTTCTTTCTTTTATGTTAAAGATTATTTTTGTTTTAGTTTCATTTTATGATGTTTAGTAGTTAGATCCCTACTTATGGTTAGGGACGTAACTTATAATGGATATTTTTCATGAGTATTTATTTTTTTAAATTTTCTCCTTTTGCTCTTAATTGTTGAACTTACGATTGATCAACATATATTCTATAATAACCCACTCCCTTAAGACCCGGACCCGACATCGATGGTGATATCCGAATCCGTGTCCTGCGAGGATGGAATGCTACCTCTCACAGTTAAAACACAGTACCAAAAATTTTGTTTTGAAACAATCATACACTTACATATATGTATGTTGCGGAAACAGTTTACATAACCAATCTGGTAGATACAATGACCATGAGGGTCCTCATATAAAATACACAATAACGTATAAGCAAAGTCTTCACTCAAATGCAGAAGCAACTGATCCCGTCTTCTTCCGTCACTCTACGATCGCTATACACCCGTTACCTGATGGGGTATTCTTCTGAGTCCTGAAAAACAATTGCAAATTTTGGATGAGTTTTTGCAAACTCAATGAGTGACCATCATCGAT
>JAOTIZ010047072.1:0-13921 GCA_027123425.1 Erythroxylum panamense
ATGGCTATCCTTAATCTGTAGATGAGATAAGATTATTACGCCTTGAATAAGTCTGACCGATGAAGGAGTCTGTAACAGTGTACCAACTAGATGTGATGCAGCACCATGGTTTATAAGGATGTGTTTCAGATGTGACCGTTTGGAATACTAATTCTTCTTAACTTTTATTTGTTTGTGTATTTGATACTTGGTGGTATAACAATTATATATATGTTTTGCTAGGTTCTTTATGTTGTTGAGCATATGTATGGAGATATTTTACGCAGCAAAAAGGTTCTTGGTATGATATTCTTACCTCCTAATTTTCATTTCTGAATTGCTAGGTTAGCAGTTTTGCAACACAAATTAATATGATTTCTAAGTAATTTTAAGTGGGGCATGCATGGAATTATTTTATGGTCTAGAAAATTGTGTAAGAAAAGTTAGAACTGAACACGTCAGCCATAATCTGATCCAAATTGGCAGTAGTATTGCTCATTCCTTAAAACATTGTTATTGATAATGTGGCCTACACATTTAATTTGGCATGTGAGATAGGTTTAAAGACGTAAAACTTTCTTTTGGTCCAATTTTGTTGTGCATCTCTGAACAAGTTGCTGTATAGGATTCCTGGAAATTTTGGAATACCTTGTTTATTTTTTTCTTCGAAAGAAATTTGTTGCTCCAAAATTATGATATGTGAGTTCTTCCCCATTCATAAATTGTCATTAGATTACAACAACCAATTATTTCTCCCTTGCAATATTAATGTGGCTGTTTGTGGTTAGCTTGATTTTTAATGCATTTATGGGCAGGTTGGCGAACTATGCTTGTGATTCCAGAGCTTGAGAGAGAGGTGCAACTTCTTTGGGAACTGAGGGATACACGAAAGGTGAATTGCTACAAGTTATTAAACTGAGATAAGACTACAAGTCATTCTGAACTTCCATTGCTACAAGTTATTAAACTGAGATAAGACTACATGTCATTCTGAACTTCCATTTTGAATGGAAATTTTTAGAAATCGATATAACTAGCTGTCCAAGTTAATGATAAATGATGGATTACTGCTGCATAAGCTTATGTGTCATGCTGTGTTTGGAAAAACTCAAAGCAGCAAATGTTCCGTTAAGGAGTTGTTATTATATTGCATAGATGAAAGGATCAAACCTAAAATGTTCTCTCTTTTTTCGCAATCTCTGATTCAAGCTGTGACAAAGAAGGGAACATCCCTAGGGATGAGTTATTTAGCTAGTGTTCTGGCGCAGCGTTTTCAGATTGATGTTAGTGAACTAACCTTTGTTGGTCGTGAGTATTTTGACGTACCATATTTAAAACATGCGGAAATATTATTGCATGATAAGATGGAGCTTCGAGATCCTTGGACACATACTGCAGTCAAGTTCAGGTTCTCAAACGGGGCTTCTAGTTCAGCATGTCCTGTCCCCTCGTATGAATCAAGTGAGGAAGAAGATGCGCCAAGGGATTGGGAAAAAGTATACACGCTGTTGGCTAACACTTATAACACGACACAAGAGCAACTTGATCAAATGAATCAACAAATGCAATCAATAGCTCATCAACAACGAAAAGTTGGAAAAGAAAATCTATAAGGCTTGGGAGATGCAAGGACTTTGCGTGCCATCTCCACCTCCATCGCCTCCACCTGCTTCATAAGTTATCTAAAATTCTTGATTTGTTGTTTTTGTTTTGTGTATTTGTTTAGCCCACTGTTTTAGAGTATTCAGACTTGTTTGTAAAAAGCATTCATTTTTAATTCTAAATCATGTTAGTCTGTGGTGATTCTTGACATAAATGTTGTTCTTATCCTAAGATAGTTTTGGTAGCTTGGTTTGTGTCAATACTTTAAGAATACATTACATGTAGTTGTGTTTCTTGATTATTGTGAAAAGAAAGGAAAATGAGGAAAAAAGAAAAGAAAAAGGAAAACAATGACATATAGTAGCATTTATATAGAGTGGTTAATGGTAACTGTGTTTCTTGATTATTGTGAAAAGAGAGAAAAAAGAAAAGAACAAGAAAAAAATGAGATATGGTAGTAATTACATGCAGTTGTCAATGTTAGCTGTATTTGTTGATTATTGTGAAAACAAAGGAAAGAAAAGAGAAAAAGGAAAAAAAACTAGATATGGTAGTAACAAAGAGTGCAAAATAAAAACAAAAAAGAAAAAGAATGAGCACGTAACTAATGAAAAAAGAGTCATAAAGGATGTTAGATAAATTTTAGTCATTTGTTGAAAACAATAATTTTAATTTTAAACCTTACAATGAGTTCGATATGTTGAAACTGACTGAGAAACCTATGATGAATTCGGATTATGAGTTTGAGTCGAGGAATCAGTTTGGAACAGAGGCTATGTGCACATGTAAATCTTTATGAATTGTTGGTGCACGAGATAAATTTGGTGATTTATTTGTCATTAAATGAGTGCTAAAATGTGATTAATTGATTAAGCAGTGAATGTTAATATTTAAATAATCAATTAATTATTCCAGCATAAATTAAAAAGCTGTCACTGATTTAATCTAAAATTAATTTAAATTTGATAGGAAAAAATACACTTAACAATTAAAAATTGGTAGATAAATAATATTTTATTCAATATAATTGATATATAATTTATATAAGAATAGAATGTAATCCTTCTTGATCAAACTTTAAATAAAAGGAAGACTTCTTTGTAAAAATGTGAAATATATTAAATATTATTAAAGCAATATTAATTATTTACAGATTTCCTCAGTAACAACCAATTAAATTGTCATTTTAAATAGCCGACCTATAAATTCAAAATATTGTCTAACTGAGGGCGGCGTATCCCTGAAAATACTGAAACATAAAAGAATTATATATATAAATAAGATTTTGTCAACGGGTGGGAAAGGAGTAGAATTTTTTTAACCAAAATTCCAAATATACATTAGCGAAAGTGAAATGATGTTTGAATGTGCTATTAAAAATTTTAAATTAAATGATATCTTAATTCAAAAGGGTCTAACATGGTTTATTTAACGGGTGTGACAAGTTAATATTTACTACATTAACAACTATCGTTAATATTATTAATTATTATATAGCTTGTATATATATATGTAGTATAGTTTATATTAAGCCAAATAATTTGAATATACTTAAGTATTAATAATTTTGATATAATATAAACAAGTTTATACTTAAAAAAGTTGTCGAAAATAATATTTGGTCGATATGTGACTGTATTAATAATTAATGTAATCATTATGAATTATTATACAGTTCATATAAGTGAATTTTTTCCGTCCTATTGAAACATAATTAATTTTGATATGATTAATGATTATCATAACATAATCAATTAATTATATTAAATATAAATAAAATATTATTATTATACATATTTAGCATATACCTAGTTGATTAAGTAGTCAATGTTAATAGTTCCTGCATTAATGATTGTTGTTAATATTATTAGTTATTATATAGTATATATCTATATATATATACATATATCTAAAAAAGTCACAGGGGTGATGAGTCCCACATGTTACTTAAATGGAGTTGTAGTCATGAGCATGACTTAAATAAGTCACACACGTGACTGGCTTAAATAAGTCACACACGTGACTCAATAACAGATGTGACTTATTTAAGTCACACCCGTGACTCCACTATATATATAATAATAACCAGTTTATATTAATTCGAATTATTTTAATACTGTGACTATATATAGTCAAATAATTATTATGTAATTATATTGAAATAACATGATGAAATAATAATAATAATAATAATAATAATAATATATAGCAAGTTTCGGTTTTTCTTGAGGCAAATGAATGAAAACCGAAGTTGGGAGGATAATTGAACAGATAAAAGCAAGGTGTGACTTAGGTGAAGGTTTGATGAAAAACTCTGAGTAAAAGGAGAAGTTTGAAGAAGCTAGCTACGTAGAAGACGAAAACAAGAATAGTAACTTAGTCTTTCTAGTTACCAGAAACTTCAAATGTGAGTAAAAAACCAGAGCATACAACATGTGTTGATTTTTTGGATTTAAGGATAAATATGTTAGAAGATAGTGAAAATGGTTAAGTAAGTAATCTTCACGATTCTCGCCTTATTCTCCTCATCTTTCTCATCTTCCTCTTCATTCTATTTCACGGTTTTGCTCTCCATAGAACAAAGAAGAAAGCTAGCACTCTTGCCTTTGTTCTAGCCATTTTTTGATCAAAGAGTTTGATTCAGTTAGTTTCTCTAATCTCTGTATGGATACTGTTGGAGACGGTTTGTTCTGATCGTTGCGGTTTGTGACAACCCAACGAGTAGAAGATCAAAGAATGAAGGAGACTACACAAAAGGTGCATGGTTATTATATGAATGATTGATTTATGTAAATGCCATGAATTCTTATATATATATATATATATATATATATATACATGAACATATATTTGAATTAGGAATTTTTAGCTAGGTTTAATGGTATTTCCTTATATAGGCACATAGATCCTGGACTTTGGGAAAGTCTCGGAAGATTTTTTTTTAGTTTTCCACACCATGTGTATATGTTGCACGTATTGGGATTTTCCTACACCAACTTCATTTTAGGATTGATTCCTAACTCATTTTGTGACTTATTTGCTTTTGATGTTAATGGAATGTTTGGGTATTGTGATGTTTATGGTTTTTGCATACTTTGATAATAAATTGAGAGATTGAATCAATAATAACATGATTAGGTGGGGCAATAAGAATTAACATCCTAATAGATCACATAAATATCAAATTGGTAATTATACGAAGAGAGATCTTGTGTAAGGACTTGATTGTTTATTAGATCACTTAAGAACTAATTGGAGACACAGGCTATTTTTGTTAATTAAGAAATTACAAAATCAAAATTTTGAATTCAATTAGGGATTATTAATTAGGGTTTAATGATTATATCTTAAGAAATAATAATCAACCCTTTGGAAATCTAGGATCGATACTGATTAGATCAAAAGTGATTAAGGTAGCAAAATGATGATAAAATGAATCTCATCTTCTCATAATTGTTTGATATTGTCTTGTTGGAATATCTCATTTGTTGAGTGGTTAGTTCTCTATTTTGATTTACTTGTGTTAATTTTGGAATTTTAATTTCAATCAATCCATAGTCAATTGCTTAACTTTTTATTTAGTTTTATTTTCATTTTAATCACATTTTCTATAAACTTAGACAAAGATAGGATTCAATTAGTTTAGCTAATTCCTCATAGGATTGTCACCTCAACTAATATGCTTTACGATCCATACACTTGAGGAACATTGAGGGTTTTATGTAAGTAAAACTTGCTCAACAAGTTTTTGGCACTGTTATAAAACTTGCTCAATAAGTTTTTGACACCGTTATTAGGGAGTTAGTTTAGAATTATTTGGATTCCTTTTTTTAAAAGGAATTTTTCGCCTCTCTCATGGCCGTATGATTGATCAATTTCAAGAATCCACCAATTTCACACACAGTTTCATAATTTAATTCATATGGTCAATGAAGGGTGCTTCACTCAAATTGAAGAGATGTGAGGAATTCAAGGGTTAGTTCCTTATAGATAACAAAGTTACAGTTTATGAAACTTTCCCATCGAATTGTTCGACCTAGAATTTCAACCTTATCTCTCAATCCAAGTGTTTTAAAATCAAAGTCCAAGTATTTAGGCATAAATACATTTTTGACATGAAGAGTTTGAAACTGAGTACCTTCGTCTTCTGAGTAAATCGAAAATGGTGCTTCGTAATTCTATGCTTGATTTTGTTGACCGTACCCTGATACTTACATTTTGCCTTTCAGTTGTGTGCATTTTTCTGTCTGCTTCACAAGTGGACCCATTTGGAGTGAGTAATATGTGGGTGAAGAAATAAGAGAGAAAGAAATTTGAGGATGGTTATAGAGAGAAGTTAGAGGATTAGAGAGTTTTGATTTTAGAGAGAGAGTTGAGAGAATGTGGAGTGTAAGAAAAATGAGAAGGGAAGTGAATATAAAGGTTAGGGATGAGAAATGAGGGATAAAATTGAAAAAAAAGAACATAAAAATCCCTTGTTTTCCACTATTTCCCCTGCCGCATTTCACGATCGTGCTTAATTCTCTAGGTCACGATCACGAGAGAGCATAGAGTGTAAGAAAAATGAGAGGGGAAGTGAATATAAAGGTTAGGGACGAGAAAGGAGGGGTAAAATTGGAAAAATGCATGAAATCCCCTGTTTTCCACCACTACTTGCCGCATATCACAATCTTGACCTAGTAGCTTGAAACCAGGGCATGATTGTGACACAAGAATTTTTAATACCTTTGCCTCGTTGTTCATCCGCTCTTCATGTAATCTTCGAGTTTCTTTCCTAGCTTATATCATCAACACCTCATTGTTTTACTATCCACACCATTCCCATCCATTGTGATAAAAAAAAGAAAAACCTAATTCTAAAATTTGAAAGAAACCTAACTACTAAACGTGTTAAGTTATGGTCGTTAGCTTGACCTTCATCATTGGAAGCATGTTTTCATTATCCGAAAGGAAAGGAATTACTTCCCCTTCTTTGGAAACCACTCCTCTGAGATATGGTTTGCAATATTGCCCATTTACCTTAAAGGTTGCTTTATTTAAATTTTCCAATTCGAAGGCTCCATGGGTGAATACTCAGGTGACCACAAAAGGTCCACTCCTTCTTGACTTGAGCTTCCCTGGAAATAGTTTCAATCTTGAATTGAATAGAAAAACTACATCTCTTATCATGAACTCCTTCTACTTAAGATGAGAATCATGTCATCTCTTCACCATCTCGTAAATTGGCATTCTAATATCTATTACAGCGAAACTCTTCGATTCATTTAGTTGCAAAAGTTCTTTCTCACCCGCTTTCTACTAATCAAAATTTAAAACTTTCATTGCCCAATATGCTCGATACTCTAATTCTATAGGCAAATGACATGCTTTACCATATACAAGCCTAAAGGAATTCGTTCCGATCGGAGTTATGAAAGTGGTCCAATAAGCCCATAGGGCATCATCCAACTTTAATGTCTAGTTCTTATTTGAACTATTCATCGTCTTTTCTAAAATGTGGTTTAGCTCCTAGTTCATGACTTCCACTTATCAACTCATTTACAGGTGATAAGGAGTAGCAACACGATGGTAGACTTCGTATCTTTTAAGGAGAGCATCAAAAGATCTATTACAAAAGTGTACTCCTTCTTCACTTATAATTTCCCTTGGCATTCCAAATCAGTTGAATAACTATTTAATGAATTTTTGAACAATTTTTCCATCATTTATTAGAGTTTCCATAGCTTCAGCCCATCTTGATACGTAGTCCACTCCTACCAAAATGTATGTGTTCCCACTGGAGGATGGAAAAGGATCTATAAAGTTGATGCCTCACATATCAAAAACTTCGACTTCCAAGATGTTGGATAAGGGCATCTCATTTCTTTTTGAGATGTTGCTCACTCTTTGACATAAATCATACTACGCCATAAATTCTTGAGCATATTTAAACAAATGCGGCTAATAGAATCCACATTTAAGTACTCGAGCTGCTGTCTTGTTTGCGCCATATTGTCCAGCATATAGAGTTTCGTGAGACCGTGTCAATATGTCCAACATCTCCTCCTCTGAAACATACCTTCTTATAATTCCATCAGCACATATCTGATATAGGATCGAATCAACACATAAGTAATAGGTAAAACTAATACAAGAATAGCTTCCTCTGTTGATGCGATAAATCAAAAGGAAGCTTACCACTAGCGACAAAATTCACTATGTCAGTGAACTATAGTGTCGCCATGCTATTGAGTACCATTAGGGTGTCACTAGCAAATTTTTCATTAATGTCTTCACTTTGTTCGAATTCCCCTCCTTTTAGATGGAATAAATGGTTTGTAATCGCATTCTCTACTCCCTTCTTATCTTGTACTTCATTGTCAAACTTTTGAAATAGTAACACCCATTGAATAAGTCTTGTTTTTATGTCTGTCCTAGAAAAAAGATATTTTAGTGTAATATGATTGGTAAATATGATCACCTTAGAGCTTAAAAGGTACAAACGAAACTTACCACATGCATACACCACTGTTAGTAAGTCCTTCTTAATGGTGGTGTAGTTCAGTTGTGGCCTAATTAATGTTTTTCTTACATAGTATATCGTATGCAGCTTCTTATCCTTCCTTTGGCCTAACACATAACCCATAGCTTGAACCCTAATGTGATACATGACTTCGAATAGGAGTGTCCAATCTAGTGAAATTAAGATCGGTGTTAATGTCAGTGCCTGCTTTAATTGATCAAACGTAGATAAACAGTTACCATCAAGACAACAAGGCACGTCTTTAACTGACAGGTTAGTTAGAGGTCTTGTTATATATGAGAAGTCCTTGATAAAGTGACTATAAAATGTTGCATAACCTAGGAATGCTCCTATGCCTTTAACATTGATGGGTGGTGGAAGCTTCTCTATGAACTCCATCTTTTCTCTATCCACTTCAATTCTTTAATGCAGTATTTTATGTCCAAACACTACTCCCTCATGCACCATGAAGTGAAACTTATCCTAATTTAGAACCAGATGTGATTATTCACATCTTTGAAGTATTCTGTCCAAATTAGTCAGGCACTACTCAAATGAGTTGCTAAAGATAGAGAAATCCTCCATAAAAACTTCCATTATGCCCTCGATCATAACTGTAAAGATAAACATCATGCACCTCTGAAATGTAGTTGGGGTATTGCATAACCCAAAAGGAATTCATCTATATGCAAATGTACCATAAGGACATGTAAAAGTGATCTTTTCTTGCTCTTTGGGATAGATGAATATCTGGTTGTATCCTAAGTAACCATCTAGGGAGTAATAGAATGAGTGACCAGCTACTCTCTCAATCATTTGATCTACGAATGGGAAAGCAAATTGATCTTTTTAGTCACCTTGTTAAGTTTTTGATAATCTATGCAAACTCTCCATCCCATGATTATTCTTGTCAAAATCAACTCCCCACTTTCACCCTTTATAATGGTCATTCCACCCTTCTTTAATATACCTTGTACAGGGCTAACCCATTCTCTATTAGATATGGGGTATATGATACCTGCGTCTAAGAGCTTCACTACTTCCTTTTTGGTCACTTCTTTCATGTGAGGCTTTAACCTACATTGACGTTCCATCACTGCTCTGCTCCCTTCTTTGAGGTTTATCCTATGCATATAAAGATTTGGGCTTATACCTCGAATGTCAGATATTTTCCATCCCTTGTCCTTCATCCACTTCTTAACAATTTATACCACCCTACTCTCTTATTCACTATCCTATTGAGTGAAAATGATGAAGGGTAGTGTTTAACCTTCACCTAGAAAGGTATATCTGAGATCTGTAGGTAAAGGTTTAAGCTCTAGAGTTGGCGGCTTCTCTGTGGAGGGTGGTATGGGTTCTTCGGTTCATACTAATATTTCTTGATGAGTCTGAACACTCGAATCCTCCATCTTAATATCTTCCTCATACTCAGCTTCATTCACCTTCTCAGCTTCATTATTTATCTCAAATTCTATTGATTTAACCTTTTTAAAATAACTTTCTACTTGCTCTTGAATACTTTCATCCATGATGTCAATCTTCGCACAAGTGCTGCTTTCTTTCGGATTCTTTAAGGCTTTATTCATATTGAACTCCACTTAATCTCCACTTTCAATTTACCTTTATAAACATCTATTAATGCTCTTCTTGTGTTTACAAAAGGTCATCCAAGAACTAATACATAGTTGTTATCCTCTTCAAAATCAAGAACAACGAATTCCATAGGGATAATGAACTTGTCCACTTGCATTAACACATATTCCACCACTCCAAATAGTTTCTTAACTGATTGATTAGCCAACTGAATTAGCATCAAAGTCAGCTGGACTTCACCAAACCCAATTTTCTCAATATCGACAACGATGTAAGATTGATGGTTGCTCCTAAATCACATAAGCATTTTGAGAATTCAAATTCACCAACCACATAGGATATTGTCAAATTGGATCCTTCAGTATGGAAGGCATATAACTGGTGATTATGGAACTATAACTGCCAATTAATGCCACCGTTTGGTTCTCTTCCTAAGTTCACTTCTTTGATAATATGTCTTTTAGAAATTTGGCATACTTAGGCATATGTTCCAATGCGTCGACAAAAGAAAGATTAATTTGCAAAGTCTTCAATTTCTCCATGAACTTTGCAAATTGTGCATCCAGTTTGTTCTTTTGCAATCACTGAGGATATGGGATCTTGGGTGGATATGGCAGAGGGGCAATGTAAGGAGGGTATTCGCTCATATCCACTTTCTTATTCTTTTCTTGGTCCTTCTCTACAAGGTAAATGCAACTTTTGTCTTTTCAACTTGTTTTAGTTCCCACTTCGAAGTGTGATTGCCTTTAATTACTCCCTTGAGTTTTTTCAGGGTTTTGCTAACTGGCTCATTCGAACTTCTAAGTTTTGGATTGAAGAGGCATAGTTGTTTTTTACTTGTGCAAATCTTCCTTCCAACCTCTTATGAGCATCATCCATGGTTCCAAGTTTGTCCAAGATTTTGTTTAACTTAGCTTCTATAGAGTTGGGTTTCTCCTGTTGAAATCTTGGTGGCCTTTGAGATCAAAATTGACCTCCTGCATTGTTTGATTAAAGAAAATTTTGGGTGGTTCTTCCACCTAAGATTATATATTGAGTAAGGATTGCTCCCCCCTCCTTGACTAAATTGGATTCCCAAATAGTTGAGTAACTCCATTTCATTTGTTTGCATTAAGAAGCAGTTGATCGTATTGTGGTTATCTTGTCCACATAATTAACCTCATTGCTAAATTGCTTTAACAGGAGCAGAAGAGGAGACTTTCATATTGTTAAGTTGTCTGGTTAAGTTGTCAATTTTAGCTTGCATTTCTGTTATTGAGTCAACAATAATAAATCCCTTCTGCTCGTGGAAGGTTGTTTGTTATCTACTTCTATCCATCGTCCAAAGATAACTATTACTTGCCATTTCCTCCAACAATTCCTCCACTTCCTTAACCATCTTTCTCATTCTGACCTTCCTCCATATGTTGCTTCAATGGTGCCCTATGTGGGTGGAGCAACTCCATTATAAAAGATTTTTAGAAGGAATTCTTTCAGTAGATTATAGTGAGGGCACCTCCTTTGCAAATCCATGCTTCATAAAATGACTCCCTTTCACTTTGATGGAAATTTGTAATTTCTTTTATTAACTTTGTCATCTTGGTGAGAGGGAAGTACTTATCCAAAAATGTACACACCAATTGATCCCAAGTTGC
This sequence comes from Erythroxylum panamense, assembly GCA_027123425.1. Lineage (NCBI taxonomy): Eukaryota > Viridiplantae > Streptophyta > Magnoliopsida > Malpighiales > Erythroxylaceae > Erythroxylum > Erythroxylum panamense. The sequence continues at coordinate 11,311 of JAOTIZ010047072.1, forward strand.
GATGTTTGTTGAGTTTAACGAATGATACCATACCTTATCTTTATCCTTAAGAGTGAAAATAAAGGGCCTTATCCTAATAGTATCTTCTGACACTCCATAATATCAGAAAGTATCACATATTTTCAGAAAATTAACTAAATGGAGGTTAGGATCCTTATTAGATAACCTGTAAAACTACGCATTAGTTTGAAGTATGTTCAACAAGGCTAGCTTAATCTCGAATGATGTAGCTTGCACTAATGGTCGAGCGATGCCTTGGATTGTAACATTGAATCTTGGTCTCATGAAATCCATCAAAGTTCATTGTTGGTCTCCTTAATTGAAGTATTGATTGATTCTTGATTAAACTCTCCTACCATTGTTTCTTTGATTTCTTCTTCTTAGAGTTTTGCTCTTTGAATTGCTCATTCCAATTGAGTGATATCAAGTGCTAATATTTTTACGATCCTGGTTGAACTCTGAGTAACTCTTATGTTCATGCAATCACACGACCATAAGAGAGACAAAACACTCTTTAGAATAGAGGAATCTAAATAATTCTAAACTAACTCCCCAACAACGGAGCTAAAAACTTATTGAGCAAGTTTTACTTACTTAAAACCTTCAATGTTCCACAATTGCAAGGATTACAAAGCATAGTATTTGAGGTGTCAGTCAAGGAATTAGCTAAACTAATTGAATCTTAACTTTGTCTAAGGATATACAAAATGTGATTAAAATGAAAATAAAACTAAACAGAAAATTAAGCAATTGAGTACGGATTGATTGAAATTGAAATTCCAAAATTAACACAACCAAATCAAAATAGAGCACTAACCACTTAACAAATGAGACATTGCAATAAGACAAGATCAAACAATTATGAGAAGATGGGATTCATTCTATCATCATTTTGCTATCTTAATCACTTTTGATCTAATCAGTATCGATCCTAGATTTCCAAAGGGTTTATCATTCTTTCTAAATATCTAATCATTAAACCGTAATTAATAATTCCTAATTGAATGTGAAATTTTAATTTTCTAATTTCGCAATTAAAAAAATAGCCTACATATCCAATTAGTTCTTAAGTGATCTACTGGACAATTGGGTCCTTACACAAGTTCTTGTTGGATCGAAAACAAAAGCATACAAGATTTAGCTAAAATGGTAGATTTCAAAACTTTTTCGAAATCAAATCACAGCAGAAATAACATATCCAAATCAACATGTTTCAGCCATACATGATACGATATAAGAAAAATAATTTACATAAGAACAAGGTGGTAGAAATATACCGACTCCTTGCTACAGCTTTGACTCCTCACTTTTGTATCCTCTTCGAATCCTTACTATAGCTTTGAATCTTTTGTATCCTTTCCTTTATCAATGTATCCTCTCCTTGTTGTCGTATCCTCAACCAACCTGATTTATCACTTGTTCTTCTTCGACAACTTGGTTAACAAGATCATTTGGAAGGAAAGGAGAAAAAATATTTTGAGGAGATTTTTCTTAGAAGAAAGAAGTAAAAAATGAGACTCTTTTCGTTCAAGTTCCAGTTATGCATGCATGAGAGGAGAGAGTGAGTCAAAAATGCAAGAATACTTTTTATTCTCCTTGTCAATTTCGATTATCATGAAAGAAAGAAGTGATGTGCATCCAATGCATCACTTCATTCTTTAATCAATCATAAAGAAGCCAATAAATGAGACTCTTCTTATTTGTTTAAGATGGCTATATAAAAAGACCAACAACCTAAATGAGACCTTCTCATTTTCGGTTATGGATGAAAGAAGGAAGAGAGAGTACATTAAATGCACTTTTTCTTTTCTTTAATCAAATGAATGCTAAAAGGATGCAATACATGCCATCATTAAAAGACAACCATTAAACCATTTAATGATAAGATGATTACTCCATTTAATGATGATAAAGCATGATAAAAACCATCTTTAATTTAGCAATTTAGTGCCAAATGTGCAGCTGCAAATTTAATATAAAAACCAAAATATGCCCTCCTTCTTTCTTTAATAACTTTGTTTCAATTTAATTAATTAATTAATCAAATCAAACCAAAGTCAAGCCCAATATTAAATGTTCATTTGAGCTTCTAATTAAAATAAGCCCAACATTCAATCATTGGCTTAAAAACCTCTATTTATATTTCTTACTTTGTTTGATAACCTTCCTAGAAGCCAAATGGGGAGTCTAATTGGACTTATATAATTCAAGCTCCAATAAGCCCGGAATTAATTTAATCTCATTAGGATTAATTCCAACTTATTAACCAAATGTCATTCCACTAGAAACAGTTGGTTGAACTTTTGAATTACTAAATATTATGAGAATATATGTTTCAAATAAGATGTCCAACTTCAATCTTTATTATGAACCATATTATAGCCATCCACACAATAAAGGGTAAAATTACCATTTTGCCCTTATATTATTTTTTGCTTCTAGATCTCCCGTTTTACTTTATATGGTGATTAATACACAAGATCTCATCTTGTTGTTCAGACTTGATGGACAGTTAGTCTATCAAACTACTGGCACCAGTTTAATCACCAATCTCCATAAAACATCTAGAAGTGATGATATCACTATAAACTCTTTATTTGAGTGAATGTTC
>JAOTIZ010047163.1:0-13908 GCA_027123425.1 Erythroxylum panamense
AGGATGAACAGTAACTGAGACGATAGGATGAATAGTAACTGAGACGGTCAAACTAAGACGATGAACAGTAACTGAGACGATAGGATGAACAGTAATTGAGACGATAGGATGAATAGTAACTAAGACGGTTAAACTAAGACGTAAAAAGTCAAACTGAGACGGAGCAACCCATGATCTGGAATTGGCAGCAGTGATTTTCTCCCTGAACATTTGGAGACATTATCTGTATGGGGTGCAGATGAAGATTTTTACGGATCACAAGAGTCTCACGTATTAGTTAAGTCAGAAAGAGCAGAATTTAAGACAGAGAAGATGGTTAGAGTTGCTCAAGTATTATGACCGGATGATTGAATACCACCCAAGAAAGGCAAATGTGGTTGTGGATGCCTTGAGTAGGAAATCTTCTTTTGCTCATGTACAAATATTGTTTTTTCTGTTATTGGAAGAAATGGTGAAGCTTAGAATAAGTTTGAAATGGGAGGAACCGGATTGTGTGATTGCAAATTTCAGAGTGAGGCCGATACTTAGCGAGAAAGTTAAGGAGTTACAAGCACAGGATGCAAAAATGAGTAAGCTCCGAGAAGAAATTCAGAATGGCAAGAAATCTGAAGTACTAAGGAGAGATGATGGACTTATGGTTGACAGAAGCAGACTTTGCATCCCGAATGTCAAGGAGGTGATAGATGAGATTTTGAATAAGGCGCACAATGCGCCTTATGCTTTGCACCCCGGTAGCACCAGGATGTATAGAGATCTGAAAGAGAATTTTTGATGGAAAGGCATGAAAAGAGATGTAGTAGAATATGTGAGCAAGTATCTAGTGTGTCAGCAAGTCAAGGCTGAACACCAAGCACCTTCCGGCAAGTTAAGGCCATTATCCATTCCTGAGTGGAAGTGGCAACGGGTAACTATGGATTTTCTGATGGGTTTGCCCAAGACTAGTAGGAAGCATGATGCCATATGGGTCATTATTGATCGGTTGACAAAGTCAGCCCACTTTCTGGCAATTAGACAGACCGATTCCTTGCATGTGCTAGCAAAGAAGTACATTGATGAGGTAGTGAGATTGCATGGGATTCCAGATTCTATAGTTTCTGACAGGGATCCTCGATTTACTTCGAGATTTTGGGGGAGCTTGCAAGAGGCCTTAGGAACCAAGTTGAATTTTAGCACAGCTTTTCAGCCCCAAACGGATGGTCAATCTGAGAGGACCATTTGGACCATTGAGGGGATGCTTAGAGCATGCGTGATGGACTTCAAAGGAGCTTGGGATGAACATTTGCAATTTGTCGAATTTGCTTATAATAATTCGTACCATTCGAGCATTTAGATGGCTCCTTATGAAGCATTGTATGCATGTCCATTTAACAGACATTCACGGGAAAGATTGTTATTTTTCACATGGTTGGAGGCCAAATATCATTTTATGGTCTTCATGAGAGTAGTGGGACTAGATGTCATCTTTCTAATGGTCTAACAACGAACTCCATTCTACTTCTAAATTGAAAGTTATGGCAGTCGCGCCAAGAGAGGTCCAAAATGGTTTAGGGTGTAAACATAGTCTATTCCTTTGGGCATAACTCCCTCATCCGACCTCGTCTTGAACTGATTCTTGCACCAATGGATTCCTAAGACATATATCTTTCTCTACTTAAAAATTGGTACCATTTGGAGTTTATTTGAGAGAGTTCTCATGAAAGTAAATGAGAGGTAGGTTAGGAAGGCATGTTTGGGGCATGAGCACACTTAGGCTTTTTAAGCATATATTGAGCTATAGAGCTCCAATTGAGATGATTTTTGCTTAAAAGAAAATTAGAGACTTAAAGATACAATTTGTATGAATAATTCAACTTATGATTTTGATGTTTGCTTAGTGTTCGCTTACCACTATTGTGGAATGACAACAAATGATCCTTCAGGAAATTAAGCTCAAGGTTTTTGTATCAGAATGTTGGGCTTTGGCAACGGGGTCCAACCGTTGTGGTGTCATAATAAGCTCGAGTTTCATGATTTTCGCAAGAGAGTTGGGCTCCGGAAGTAAGCGGGGAACATTAATGTTATGTAACAGTTGCAAAAAGTGACAGAAATGGGAGAACCGGGAATTATATGGAAACTATAAATGATACTGGTTTGGTAATACATTTGGTAGAATTACAGAAGATAATTTTGAGAAGTTATTAAAAGTTTCTCAACAAAAATAATATCCAGGGTGCTTGAATTTCTCACAGCTATTTTTATTGTTTAGTTGTTGCACTTGAAGGTATGTAATAGTTGGAGTAACAAATATTTTTACATGTTGATTGAGTTGCTTAATGATGCATTATCGATTGGCCACAAATTGTCCAAATCTTACTATGAAGCTAAAAAATTGTTAAAGGAACTTGGATTATCAATACATGTTTGTAAGTATGATTGTGTTATATTTTAGAAGGAAATTAAAGATCTTCAAGAATGTCCTATTTGTGGTACATTAAAGTGGCAAGAGGATGATGGAAAAGGAAAAAATATACGCCATAAAATCTTGATATGCTTCCCTGTTAAACCATAAATACAAAGGCTTTTTTATGCCAATAAAAAAAACCATAGATATGAAATGGCATAAAAATAAATGCATTAACAATAACATTATGCATCATTTAGCAGACTCAAAGGAATGGAAAGAATTTGTGGGAAGTTTCCATGGTTCGTAGAGGATTATAGTAATGTTCGACTTGGGTTAGTATATGATGGATTTAATCCAATTGGTAATATAAATACTTCTTACAACATGTGGTTTGTAATTCTTGTGCCATACAATTTACCCCATAGACACATAAAGGAGTAATTTTTGTTATTATCTTTACTTATTCTAGGACCTACTACTCCTGATAAGGATATCGATGTATAAATGCAATTGCTAATTGATTGTTTAAAACATCTCTACAGCTATTTTGTGGACTGTAAATGATTTTTTTAGTATATGACAATTTTTCCGGATGGAGTACTAAAGGATATATGGAATGTCTTATGGGTAACCATCAAACTCATTTAATGAGGCTACGAAGTAAAATATGTTATATGAGACATGACAAAGAAGCGAATTGTTTAACGGCAAAGTAAATCATAGTGAAGCTCTTTTGCTCTTATCTGGTGATGATATGGTTAATCAACTATCACATTTACAAGAGTTTACACTTGGTGAAAACCTAAGTAATGGAAAGCAAAATCAAAGTTTTTTTTAACTTAATTGGAACAAAAAAGACATATTCTTCAATTTGCTATATTGGAAGGATTTGCTATTAAGGGATAATGTTGTTGTCATGTATAGTGAAAAAAACAATTGTGAGAATATTTTTGATACTTTGATGGGAATTGATGGCAAATTGAAAGGCACAACTAAGACCAGATTATGCTTAGAAGACATGAATATAAGAAAAGATTTGCATTTGAAAAAACGAGCTGATGAGTCATACATGATTCCACTTACATGTTACATTATGTCAATAAAAGAGAAACAAAATTTTTGTTAATTTCTTAAATTATTTAAGTTTCCTGATGGTATGTTTCTAATATAGCTTGTTGTGTCGATGCTAATGAGGGAAAAATTTTGGGGTTAAAAAGCCATGATTCTTATATGCTTCTACAATGATTAGTTCTTATTGCAATATGTGGGTATTGGTCAAAGGATATTTCTATAACTTTGGCACACAATTAGGTGAGTTTCGTAAGTAATTATGTTTTAAGACACTAAAAACTAGAAGAGCTTCAAAAAATGGAAAAAGACAATTTTGATTTTAAGTAAGCTTGAACTAGTTCCCCCTCCCCCTCAAAGTCATTTTTGGAGGTTGACAATTCACTTACCATAAGAGGCAAAAATTTGTGGACCGATTCAAGTTCAATGGATGTTCTCGATTGAAAGGTAATTTATATTAACTTCTACATTTTTTCTTCATTTATTAGTTAAATACAATTGCTAATGTTCTATTTTTTAAAAGGTTTTTATGCTCTTTTAAGCATTATGTGCGTAATGGAGCTTGACCTGGAGGCTCAATTGGAGAGGCTTATGTATTGAATGAATGCTTGACATTTTGTTCGATGTACTTTAATGACATGGAGACAAGATTTAATGGAGAAGAATGTAACTATAAGTTTGATCAAGATGATCAATTCTTAAGTTTTTCCCAAAAATTGAATCCATTTGGAATAGGAAAAATGTGGAGTTAACTACATATGAACTTCAAATTGGCCATTAGTGTATTTTGAACAATTGTGAGGAAGTCGATTTATATTTGGAGTATGTATATTACTTCTCATTCATTATTTCATATTTAAATTTAGTATCAACCTGTATTTTCAGGTAATAGAGACTCAAAGATGAGATTAGAAGAAAAGGGATTGTTAATGTTGAAGGAAGACATAAGATAAACTTCCCATCATGCTTTAGGACTTGAGTAAGTTATTCATATAATAGTATGAACAAAAGAAAATTGTAGGTGAGATTATAACATTAACTTTTAATTATATTCTTTTTCTACTGATGATACAGTTACATAACCATAAATTACCAAAGGTGACAACAATATTATATGTTTTGGTACGTGGGCCTCATATGTGTGGGAAAAAAAATATAGGTTACATTATTAATAGAGTTAGATTTAGTATAAAAGAAGTGATAGTCGACTTAGAAGCCAAAATTATGGGGTTATTATTAAGGGATAACATAAGGATGATTTTATTGACTTCTACGGTGTCATATAAGAACTAATAGAGTTACATTATATCAAGAATAGAAAGGTTGTTCTCTATCAATGAAAATGGTTTAATCTTCGTGACAAAAGGATTAACATAAAAGTGAATAATAATATTACTAGCTTCAATGTTAGTAACACATGGTATGATATTGAATCATTTGTGCTTGCAAGTCAAGTGAAGCAAGTATTCTACCTTAATGACACTATATTGGGCAACAATCGAAAAGTTGTTCAAAAGTTTCAACACTAAAATCTTTTTGATTTTTATTAAAGGGAAAATGGTCGAAAATGGTCCAATGGGTGAAGATGGTGATGAGGTATATCAAGAGATTATATCGGAGCTGATTAATATAGCCATTGAAATAGAAGATGCAGATATATCATCATTCTATAGGAGAGATGTTGATTCCAATACGCTAGAAGAACATTAAGTACAAGCCAATCTTGTTGTAGAAAGAGATAAAGATTAAGTTAAGGATAAATTATACGACAGTGATGATACTTTGGCCGAATATAACAGAAATGAAGAGTCGAATCATAATGCAATTAATGATGATGATTTTCAAGATCTTAATTATGATGATTGAAGGTATCATGAAAGTTCTCTTTATATTTTCTCAAATGTAATATTGGTAACTTTTATGTCGTTAATATGCGTAATGTTGATGTAATTGATGTTAATGCTCATAATGTTATTGAATGTATGTTGATAATGATGAGTGGATGTATCATAAAATTGCATTTAAATTGTCTCAAATGTAAAGTTGGTAACATGTATGTTATTAATGTGCATAGTGTTGATGATTGACTTATGTTAATGTGATTATTGTTAATGATCGAATGTTGTTAATATGCATGCACGAAGACATATTTCCAAATGAATGTCTAAAAAAAAGTGGAATAGTTTGTGTGATTGTTGGGTTGACCTAAAAGTTCAAGTTTTCTTTTCTTTTCCTTCACGTTTGCTTCCATTAATCTTGTTAGATAATTTAACAACTATGTTATCTTTTTTTCTTTATTTAGAAAAATTGTGTGAAGGCAAAGGTCGATAAAGAAAAAATGAAAACACCTTATAATCATGAGTCAATATCATTTTTAGTTGTCTGAAATGAATATGTAAGGTTTTTATTTGCAAGTTATACTTATATCAATAAATATTACATTATTTATTATGCCTTGTATTTTTCTATCACAAAACAAAGTGAGAAGGAACTACATGGACAAGAGTGTGATAGGATCACACTATATAAATTCACTTACTATAAGGAAGGTAAAGGATGAGTGCCAGAAGAAGTAGGAAACAATTATGTAAGTATTTTTTTTATATTTTAGTTCATTTATTAACTTTGTAGTAAGTAGTAATATTTGGATGGAATATTGTTTTTTAATAAAGTTTAGAATAAGAGGCAAGAGTTATTAGAGAAATCTATGTTTGAGGGGAATGAGCTCAGTACAGAAGACATTTGTGATACCGTATTTCGAACACATTCTGGTTATGGAAAAGGTCTTAGCTATGACCCTAAGCCAAATGTTTCAATTCTTGTATGTATTATAATTTAAATTTAATCCTTTTTTTCTCAAAGTATAGAATTGATGAAGATGTAATGACTAAGTGATTGTGTAGTGAATGGTAAAGTTATGTGATGTTTGCTATAATTAGAACCAAATACTTATTGTTTTAATACTTATAATTTTTTTTAACATATTTTAACTAAGCATTTTGGATTATTACACGTTCATCGACATGGACAACACTAGGTAGTTGTTCGAGTTATGGTCTAATATGTTTATAATATGAGCATTTGTGCTTTGTAAATTGGCATCTTTATTTATTGTTTTGTCTATAAGAATTATTAAAGTTGTCATTAATATCTTGAATAGGAAGAATATTTTGTTTGTTGGTATAATTTAATGATATTTATACAATTTTACTTTCTATATAATGCTTGATATTTTGAATTAATAATATTTTTATACAATTTATTTGTATAATAAATTCACAAATAAATCGATACATTATGTACAAAATATATTGTTCACTAATATGAAATAAAATTTAACATATATCTTTTCGCAACATGATATGACATCTGTTTATGTTTTATACAACGTGCTAAAAACATAAAAAAAATTGACTAGTTTTTAGAAACGTAGCTAAAAACATTTGACTAAGTTTATGAAAACGTAGCTAAATTTTTTGACTAGGTTTTAAAAAATATAGCTAAAAAGATTGGGAAAACATAGCTAAAAACATTAGGCTACGTTTATGAAAATGTAGCTAAAACATTTGGCTACAATTCTAGAAACGTAGTAGTATTTAGCTACAAAAAGAAAAATGTAGCCAAAAGCTATTGGCTATGATTTTTGAAAACGTTGCCCATAATTTTTAGTTACGAGAATTTGGCCACGTTTTGTACGATGAAATGGAACATAGATAAAAACTATAGATGAAGATTTTTGGAAAGTTAGCTATGTTTTTTTAGCCAAATATCAACTTTGTTATGTTCTTCAAGCTCTCACTGATTATGATTTCTTTTTTTGTAGAATAAGATACATCCAGATTTGCCCACACAACTTATTGATGAAGGTTATGTTGCTCCTCTGTAGATCTTTGAAGGCTCTTTTATACCTCTCATCTTACAAGGCCATCACTAGGTAAGATAACAATACTATGTAAATCTAGTTTACTTCTTTATTTACATGTTGTAATCCAATGCTCCATTCAATTATCTCCTACCATACATTTGGCGTATTATAAAATTTCCATTTTTGGACTATCACTTTCCATATCCTATTTGAAAAAGGGCATTAGAATAACATATGGTTAGTTGACTTTAGGTGAGACTTGCATAAGTAGCAACAATTAGTGGTTATTACATATTTCTGAATTCTATCAACGGCTGACAATTTTCTTTTTACTACTAACTATATAATGTGTGATGCATATGTTTGATCTATAATAATCGATGCCATACAACCTCTTGTTGTTTTTTCCAGAATAATGCCCTCAAAGTCTTATTGAAGTATTCTTTAGTCATTTTCCTTATCTAAGTATTCTTATTCTCTTCTCTAAGAGTGAATGATACATTAAGTAAACAGACCAATACATTAAGTTTTGTTATCAAACTTGATAGCACCTCCTTATTAGACAGAACTTCATAGATTATTGCATTTCCTAAATACTTATTTTTTAGCTGTAAAAGTGTTGGTTGGTGTTCCATAGGGCCATAAGGGGACCAACAATCATACCATAAATTTTCCATCCTCAATTTTATAGGATATTGATTGTATCATCTAATTCTTTAGCTTCAATATACACTGCATACTTGAGGATGCATTTTCAAGGCTTCCTATATGCCAAAAGTTTGAATCCTTTATATAATAACAATGTAACCACTTAACCCATAGAGAACTTTTGTCCTTTACAAGCCTCTAAACTCTTTTAACTAGCGTTGTATTCATTACCTTTAGGGGAATTAATCTCAATCCACCTTGACAACATACTTCCTTCCACCTAACTTTTCTTTCATACCAACCCCCTTACCACCATTTTATAAAAACTTCCTTATTAACATTTCAATTGCTGTAATGAAAAAATAGGGTAGAGCTAAATCAGAAGCCTAGTATAGGCTCATTAAATTCAGTACAGAGAAAATTAGTTATGCCCGACCTTCCATGGAGATGGATTTAGATCTCTAGTTTTTTTTATTTTTTAAATTGATTTAGATCTCTAGTTACTTGTTCTTACCTTTATTCTTTCTATCAAAGGTTTAAAATTAATTTAGGATAGCCTGTATGAGATTGGAACACCTAGGTAAGTTAGTGGTAATTTATGAGGCTTAAAACATGTGACTAAGGAGTAACATTTAACATTGTGGGAAGCTTCTACAAACAAATATAACCTATTCTTCTAAATATTGGCCCATAGCCTCAAATTTTATTAAAATCTCTATTCTAGTCACCAAGGAAGATACAGAGTGGTGATCCACCCCTTGACAAAAGGAATACATTGTCTGTATAATTAAGGCATTATAAAATCTAAGATGATGACAAATAATTTTTTGTTACAACTTTAAGTTTGCTTATAAAAGTATTACAAAGTAAAACTTTTAAGTTGGAGTAAAGATGTTTGGTTATTGGAATAGAGTATTCCAAAATTGGATTTTTTAAAGGACCCATCTTAGAGTTCCCCTTCCAGAACTTGAGTGGATCCCTCCTAGGGACCCCACGGTAACCCTTCAATCGATATCGAACTCAACTGAAGGGTTCTCGTAAAGCTAGGCCATTTAACTATTTAAAAACTTTTATACTATAACTTTTAAAAGCATGGAAAATAGTGAAAAAAATTTAAAAATCTTTTTATTGAAAATTTTGGTAGCTTAACAACTACTTTTCTAAGATTCCCACATTTTAAAACCTGTATAACACATTTTAAAACACTTCTAGTATTTCATATAGCAACTAACTTCTTGAAAGGCACCTCAGGTCCACAACACAAGCAATCACAAATATATAATTATAAACATTTTTAAAATGTCTTTGAGGATCAAAGCCTTCATAGTTCATTAAGTAAAAAAAAATTACAATTCTACTAATATTTATAAGATCACACTTTTGAACTCTTTCCAAAATAATTTAAAACATATCATATGCATAGCAAAAATAACATAAACACAACAACACCCGATGATACAAGTAATCTTGAGGCAGAGTCCCAATTACCACAACATCTATATGCATACCTGGGGTGGTTTGTTTAAAAACATAAAAATAAGGGTAAGCTAAACGAGCTCAGTGAGTGTAATCAGTTTACAAGAAAATTAAACTTTTTATAACAAATAACTGCAATATTCCATACAATCGTAAAGCTTATGGTAAAACATTTGCCATAACAATTGATTCGTGCGTCATCAAATCTGGTAATAATATAAAATTTCGTAAAACACAATTTCAAATTTTCTAAAATACTATTCCAAAATGCTTTTCGACATTAAATTTATAATATAGATTTTTCCTTTATCCTTTAACCTTAAACAATAAACAGTGGTGGCGTAAGTTTTCTGAAAAATTTTATACTGAAAATAAGTCAACCACTAGAATTGGTACCATACAATGCCTCTCAAAATACTTTTAAAAGTAATTAGTGATGGAATTACTATTTCATCACTTTTCTTACTCAATGCACCACTAGTTTCTTTAGTACACTAGGCCTAAGTCTTGAAGATGGTTCTGCATCGCTTACTCATAACCGGTTAAGCACTAGTTACAGAGTTGGTTCTACATCGCTTACCCGTAATAGGTTACCTACAACAGGTTACCCATAATAAGTCAGGGAGCTAGATCTACATCGCTTACCTGTAATAGGTTAACCGTCATAAACATATCGACATAATAACATGTATAAAGCCAAGTGGTGTACCATAAGCAAAAGCAACTCTTACATTTATGACTCCTCATCTTCTAATTCAAGTATAGGAGGATTCATAATCATTCAATTTAATGCATAATTTCAATGTAACTTCCAATCATACAAAAATTTAACCTTCAAGTTAAAACTTATATATTGCTAAAGTATAACTCATTTATTGCTAAAGCATAATCTTATGCTAGCATGTTCACTTTTAAAATATCATTCGCATAAAAATCAATATAAATATTCATTTCACGATTAAATGAAAACCATCTGCATAAAATTAATTTAAAGTAAACTCACATGTCATCAATTCGTTTGTGAAGAATTTAGTCATATAAAACAATTAAAATACACTCATAACTTGCTAGTTTCCTTTTTACCACTTCGAAATCCTTTAGTTGGTTTTGTTTTCCAAATTGAAAACCTAATATGAATACATTCAACTCCTTAACACATTTTCCAATCAAATATGTCATAAACCATCTCAATATCATTACTTTCCACACACACTCCATATACTAATTTTTTTCTCCAATTAATAACATAACACTTCTTCTAATCATTCCAATACTACAAATACACTTAATGACCATCCTTTAATATATTCATATGGATGGTTGATTGGACGTAGAAGGCAGGAAAAATTCTTTGGATCACTTCTCCATGGCCACATTCGAACCTCTCTTCTCCTTTCTCTGTTCTTTTTTTCCTCTCTCTTCCTTTCTCTCATCAATGGCCGAACCCACCTTGCTTCTCACTTATTTTCTTTTAATTTTGGGGCTCTTTAATGATGCTCTCCATTCACTTTCACGACTATGTTAAAAGAATGAAGCAAAATGTTGCTTTTATACTCATTTATTAGATTACACATGTCACCTCCTTATTTGTCATCACTAATGACTCATCATACACATCATTTTCTCATTGATCATCTCTAATGACTCATCAATCCACTAATATCATGTAAAAAGACCAAATTGCTCTTAACGAGTACAAAAAGACCAAATTTCTCTTTAATTCATTTAATTCACCAACTAACTAAACTAAAAATCTTTCAAAATCGTCTTATCATCGAATTGACCGTGAAATATTCTAGTTAGGGTCAACACTTATTGATTAGATTCTTTTAAAAATTTCAAATGGGTTTAAAATCATCAATACCCATTATTATCCAAAAAGGCCATTTTAACCTTAAACTTTTGGAACTCTTGAAATTCATTCGGTTGGGCTTATTTTTTATCCATTTCAGTATCATTAGACTCTAATATCTATTCTAGATATTTTTTCAAATTTTCAGGGTTGAGTTCCCAAAATCACTATTAAAGTGAAAATACTATTCACCTAGATTCATTGTTCATCCAAAAATACTATTCACTGAAATCATTCAAATTTCATTCAAAAGAGTCACATAAATCCTCAAAACACATTTTAGGGTTTTTAAAACTCATTCCGACTCATTACAAAGCTTTTCAAAAAAAATTGAGAAATTTCCAGACGACTCCATAACCATCTATGGTCTATCCGTGATATCTGTTATAACCTCAATAATACATTTAAACCTTAAATTACTCTAGTATACCATAAATAGAGCATACTCTATAAAGTACATATGCAACACAGTACATAGTATAATAATCGAATTAGGCTATTACAATTTTAGTTTGTTATGTACTATAGATCAATGTAATCCAGATAAGAATTAACCATTCTAATTAAAGAAAACCTTACTTCAAATATAACTTAAAGGGTTTTTAATCTTAAAATAAAATTTGAAATTATATCAATTATTTTATAAAAGTAGATGAAGATTAATAATTATATTGATTTCTAATTTAGAATTTTTTTAAAAAATTCTAGAATTAAAATTAATTATATTAGAATTTATAATTAATTAAACTCCTTTATGATTAAAAATTATTTTCTTAGATTAATTAATTGTACGAGCGGATTTTAAAGAAATAGTACAAGAGGGGCATTTTTGTAAATAATGAAAAGAGTGGCTTATAGGGAAACTAAGTGCAAATAAGACAAAAACTTGTCTTCCTCCTCCCTCACTTACGAATTCACCATGGAAGCTTCTCTCTTAAAATTTTCAAGCTTGTAACAAGAAAGTGAAGGAGAATCAAGCCGGTCAGTCGATACAAAATGGTAAGCCTCGATCCTGATACTTAATTCTACTGATTAGAATTTAGTTTCTCACTTTCTTTTGTCATAGCTATGAAACCCACTTGATGAAATTTATGGGATTGATGATTTTGATGAAGGATTCTTATTCTTTGATGTCTAATGACTAATCAACATGAGGAAATTTTCATTGTTTATGGTGATTTGGGCATAAACTAAAAGCTAGGGTTTTGGAGTTCAAAGCTACCAAGGGATGCAGATTCGTAGGTCCTTCTTATACATTTTTTTTGAGTTGTTTCACGAGTGAATTTGAAGAAACTCAAAACTTGAAAGTTGTAGATATAGGTGTCTACTGTATCCCTAAATTTCTTTTTTTACGAATTTAGGTGAGCCAAACAATTGAGATATAAGTCCTGAATTGAAACTGGTTCGGAATACTAGCGGGATTGAAACACAAAATGAAAGTTAATTGTTTGAGGACTTTAGAGTCAGAATTGGATGATCAGTTATTATTATTAAATGCTCCAAAATGTGTCATCTGTATAAAGGGAATTTTAATTGGATGAGTATCTTGTGAGATATGGCTAAATAAGTGAAGGGAGTTACTGACCTTTGTGACAGAGAAGAGAACAGAAATAGGACAGCCTTATAAAAATCACAATAAATCCAAATTAATCATTTTTAATCCATATTTGGATATGTGATAGCTATATGAGTCTATTGAAAGTGGATATTTAAATCACCTTAATTGGATAAGAAATGAATAAGTTATAATGATTTTAGTCAGGAAGGGTCCAACTCGTGACAAAATATTAAGGCTAAGTGTAAATGGGATATTTGGAAGCCTTAATGACCAAACTAGAAAATGGTCATAAAAGAAAAAATTGTGAATTTATATGTTAACTAAAGGTATGGAAATTTTGAAAAACATTGGACCTATGTAGAAAAATTTATGCCTTCACGAATGAGACCTATGCGGATAAATTAGTGAAACCAAATTGGTTCAAGTATGATTAATCTAATCAAGAAATAAAGAATCAGGTACTTGAAATTTTGAGCTAAGTTTGGACATAATAAAGTCCAAGACTCCTAATTTCAAGGGAAAATTGGCTTGAAACCAATTTGACCAATATAGAAGAAAATATAAATTTATAATGATATATGTTAAGAAATGAGATTTATGTAAGAATGAATAATGCGGGGATATGTAATTTTTATGCATGTTACCCAATAGCTTGTGAAAGCAGGAATAGAACTAGAAGTCATACCTAGTACCTCTTAAGTTCAAGAAAATTAGAAAAGATATCAGAACCCCTAAGATAGTCGAGGTGAGTATAATTATGCTACTATACTTGTGTAGAAATCCTTTTTTAAAATCTTGCGGCTTGTTGAATTGTTCTCGAATCTGTATGACTTATTTGATATATGACTCCAAGTGATTGAGTCTAGCATGTTGTAATACCCAGTACACCAAAATAAATTGGTATTTTAGACTGATGTCCTTAAAAAAAATAGGACAGTGAATAATAATTTTTGGTTACATCAAATTAATGATGTATGACATTTTTTTTCGGTGGTCACAGGAAATTATTCGAGCAGATGATTAAAAACCAGTACAAGAGTGGCAATTTTGTAAATAAG